>JAULJZ010124617.1:0-11101 GCA_032270985.1 Heliamphora pulchella
ATAAGTTAAGCAGAAGGGTTTAAGGAATATCAAGATGCCGATTAAATTAAATTGTCAGTAATTAAATTTAATTGGCATGTATCGAGAATCTTGACGTGGGAGAAATGGAAAACATTTAATAACAGGAATTCAATACAAGAAGGTCTTGAGATTATGGGTCAGAGTGCAATTATAGTTCTTTAGTAGTGTGAATTGTAATTCAATATTTTGTGGAAATTACAGAAATTGCTGCGTCTTTCCATAATTACAGAAACCGCTGGTAGGTGTCTGTGTTGCACTGGAAGTCTTACTCATAATTACTCCCTAGGTCCCTGTTGTAGCCCTATATATATGCAAGTAGGCTGAACCATATGCGGGTAAGCTGAACCAATTTTATATCATCATATATCATATTTTTTCTTTCAAGATAAAAGATATCTGGGTTCTGCCGGTACGAGTTCTCGATAGTCCGTAACACACACTACGTTCGAGAATTGCGTAAGGAAATATAGTAGAAGATCTTACAGGAGTTTCAACTCAGAATCAAATCGTAGTTGAATAATCAATCGACAAAAGGTATTTTTCTAAATTAACTTTGGTTACACGAATTTTATTTTGATCGTTCGTCATCAAAAGTTTTATTTGGAGCCCGTTTCGGCGTTTGCTCGTCCAGTTAATTTTTTACCGAAAATCGTTTACAAAAATAATGATCTTGACAGTATTGCCTCCAACATTCATTTCATCAAAAGTATCAATTTCATACACTATTTACTTAAAAAATTCATATAAGGTTCATACACTCAAATTCCATATGTAACATGTCATTCGAACACTTAGCCAAGTTTAGGTAAAAGTTCAATTCCTAGTTTTAAAGTTTCAACAATGTTTTGAAGCACGTAGACATGGATTTAATTTTTAAAATTTTCACACCAATTAGATAAAAATATTCTCTACAACTTTCATATTTATCATTAAGGTTAGATCCTAGGGTACTGGGGTGTCATTTATTTTATTTTAGTAAAAATACTTCAGCATTTTACAGAAAAAAATACAAAAATTGGAGCTCTATTGATCACCGTTTTGGGGCATCAATTCAAGGATACCAGGTCTGATTTTTTGTGAGGTTTTAATTTAAGGTGTACCCTACAAGTTTCATGTTTTGTGCTAGAGAAAGTTGTTTGGAAAACGTTTGACATTTTAGCCAATTTATAAAAAGGGTTCAGTCAGCCTAAAAAGGGTCTGCGAAGTATATTTTTAACAGAGAATGCTCAAAACCTTTGGGATATCATCCGTGGGTATTTTGGGCTTATTGTTGCTCAGTGAATAGTATAATATGTTAGCTACATTTTTAATGTTTACCACTTTCGGATTTGGCTTCTAAAAAGTTGGGTTTTGGGTCTCACAAAAATGTGTGACAAAGAGGTCTGTAAGTCACTAAACCTTAACAGTGACTTTGGGAAGGCTTTTGACCTATCAAGACTTCATATTTTTAGCTCATTTCTGGTGAATAGAAATAAAAATATGTCCTCTACAAGTTTTGTATTTTGACCTAAGCTCGGTTCTCACTGTAACTTAGGGTTTTAAGGTCTGAAACTCATAGTGGTCAAGATCTGACACTCTTTGGTAAAAATGAGATATCTGGAGTTCTACCCAATGAAATCACTTAAAACTAATTTTTTATGAAAGATAAATCAAAAAACTAGGTCTGGGAATAAATATCACTTTAAGATCATTTTTCTACAATTAGTTAGGATGTTTTAAAGTTAGTGGCAGAAAGTAGGTAAGCCCAGAATATTAGGTTACCTAGGGTTTTAGTTGCTTAGCTTGTGTGGTGTACATTCTTGATGTGTTTTCTTTGCATGCATGTCTTAAACTCATCTAAACCAAAACTCCAGAACATTTTTAAGCTATAAAACTAAAAAATACACACATGCAAGCACATACAAAGCACAATCTTACTCTAACAATTCACTATTTGTATCTACAATGCCTTTTTTGAGTTATTCTTCATTTTTTTTTCTTAGGGTTTGTTATAGAGATGGATTGAGGAGTATCTTGAGGAAAAACATCAGAAGGTTTAAATGAGTTGCTTACCTCTTTTGATGCTTAAAATGTTGAGGAAGAAGTGGATTTAATTTCAATGCTTCTCCTTGGACCTTTCCTCCTTCTCTCCTCCTTTCTTTTTCTCTCCTTCTTCTTTGTAGACACTTAAAATTTTTTTGTGGGTAGCTCTCTCTCTTACCTCTTAGCTGAATGCATGTAGAGAATAGGGGGTCTTGTGCCTTGATTTTATAGAAAAAATTTAAAATAAAAGATAATTATTACATAAAATTAAAATTTGAATTTTTTGAACTCTTATTGGTTGCATGGGAGGTGGGAGTGGTTTGAGACTTACAAAATCAGACCTTGGACAGGTGTATTTCAGCCATGGCAGTGCTTGTGAGACTAAAAAGCTGATTTGGTAATTAATTTGGGTTTTAAATTGTATTTTGGTATATTTTATGAATATAATTGCATAAAATATTAATTTTATGTACCTTTTTGGTGTCTAAACCTACTAAAATCTATTATATTAATGTATTTATAATTAATTTAGTCATTTCATGTTTTATCATAATTTTGATAGCAATTACTTAAATAAGTGTAAGCTTTTAAGTTAAATTAAGCTAGTTTGGCTAGAATTGACTTTTTGGACTTATTTATTGTGAGGAGATTTTAAATAATTATTTATTTACTTTTGTTGACCTATACTATCATGTTATTATATATATTACTTGTATAAAAAGTATTAGATCAAAATAATGCTTAAGTTATACATCTTTTTCTCATTTTTAAGCTTAAAAAGGCAAAAAATAGCTTTTTGGGCACATTCTCCTAGGTGGTCGGCCATACAAGGGTATTTTGATCATTTTGTTGTTATTTTGTATTTTATTAATTAATTATATATAAATATCTAATTTTGGGTGTCCATGTGTTAATTTTTAGATTTTTAGGACTTTTTGCTGTACTAGGGACAAAATGGTCATTTTACCTTAATTATGGAAATTTTTAATTTTTAATTTAATATTTTATGTTATTTACTTAATTTAAGCTATTCTGAAACTTTTCTAAGTGTTAGGGTTTTGCCTCTGAGTATTTGGTCTCTTTTAGAGTTTCTAGGTCAAAATTAGAGTTTCGAGTTACTTAGGTTTTTCGGGCTAATTAGGATTTTTCTTGTTCATGTAGCGACCTAGATTTTTATTATCTATTCGATGGTAATACAAGGGTTTGAGCCGAGTTGTTACATTTTTTCTCTGATATCTGTGCAAAACGTCGCCTATTTATAGGCAAGAAGACAACACAGACCCCTTCTGGAATGCTGCTACCTGTCCAAAAAGGTGTTAAAGTGGCGATCGCGACCTTTATGCTTTTGTACAGTGCCGATCGTGTCCATTGTTCATACTAATATCGATAGCCGTGACTTTTAAAAGTCGCAGCTAGGTTTATGGTTTTTGAAAGTTGGCAGCCGTGAGAATCAAAGGTGATAGCCTACTCTAGGGTCACAAAAAAGGTTGCGGTCATGAGAGTAAGGACACGGCCTACTCTAGAGTTTTGATAAAGGTAGCGACTGTGAGGATATGGATGTTGCGGCCAGAAGGTTTATGGTGGTTTTTTAGATTTTGAACCGAATTCTTGACTTTGCTTGCCTAGGAGTATCCTTGAGCACATTTCCCATGTTCTTGTCATTGGAGAACTTTTGAGACGGGTGCCTAAGATTCAGTTTAGTCCAATTTGGGTGTCTACAGTTGCCCCTCTTTGATAGAGCTTGCAATCAACTTGTGGCATAAGTAAATGTCAAAGCTCCAGAGACAAACCGTTTGAACAAACCGCCAATCTTAGGCATAAAAAACATACAGAAAAGCATGATCGAACCTGAATTTCCATCAAGCTTCCTACATACCCCTATTGCGAGGGATCAGACAGATCGCAGTTCGTGGAGCAATGCATTTGATGCAAACAAGCTAAACATGATGCATGGCAAATATGATACGATGCGAACAAGTATAATGCAAACATGTAGATATTTAAGGTCACAATGTGGATCGAATAATTACCATGGATCGATTTTAGGTCATGAATAGGACCGAGGAGGTAAAAAGAGACATTTTAAGGTCATGCAAGGATCGAATGGCCAATTTAAGGTCGTTAGCAGGATCGATCCTTTTAGGTGCAATTTTTAGGTCATGCAAAGACCGAGGAGTCAGTTTAAGATTGTGAGGAGAACCGGAGGTTCAAAGGGGCAATTTAAGATCATGCGAGGACCGACGAGTTAGTTTAAGGTCATAAGGAGGACTGATTAGTCAATTTTAGATCATAAGGAGGACTGGCAAGTCAGTTTTAGGTCAAGAGGAGGACTGGAGAGGCAAATATCAATTTTAGGTCGTGAAGGAATTGACTAGTTAGTTTTAGGTCATGAGGAGGACCGATCATTTTGAGGGGCATAAAAGAAGATTTTTGGCAAATCGAACTAAAACAATGATTACATATGCTTGATGGTTGATGTTCATAAGAAGGGGGCATCAAAACATAGCGGCCGTGACTTTTTAAAAATGGCGGCCTGAGCTATTAACCCTGGGATATTGGCGGCCAATATATTCAAAAGTGGTGGCCGTGTGAAACCTTTGGGAAAAGTCACAGCCGTGGGAAACAAAAGCAGCGGCTTGGGTTCGGATGTTGCTGCCGTCACTTTTAAAGGAGTCGGATCTCACGGCCGCAAGATCAATAACAGTACAAGGGTCTAAGGCAGTTCGAAAAACTCATTCACGCAAACAGAACTAAACTCTCTTCTTTCTTACTCTCTCGACTCCCTCATCTCTCTTGCTCTCCCATCTCTTTCATTCTCTCATCTCTCTCGTCTCTCCCGTCCTCTCATCTTCTCATCTCTCTTGTCTCTCACGATATTTCCCCTCTCCTTCCCTACCTTGGCTTTCTCTGCGATAATTGGAGGGCATTTCGGCTTTATCTGGGACGATACGAGTGGCGCGAGTGGTAGCGGCGGTAGCGCAGATGACGGCGACATGGTCGGTGGTGTGGGAACCAATTGTGAGGGCGATGGCGCCGTGGCTGGAGGCGGCGAGGGTGGTGGCACCACGGTTGGCAGCAGTATGGGAGCTGACGGCGGCATGGTCGGTGATGTGGGAACTGATGATGAGGGTAGTGGCGTTGTGGCTGGGGGTGGCGAGGGTGGTGGCGTTGCGGCTAGAGGTGGTGATGCGGGTGATGATGACGAGTTATTGAAGGGTGGAGGTGCGCTACGCAATCTAGGGTACTTTGATCTGGCCACCTACTTCTCACTCCACCACCGCTTATGGCGACCGGGCATGAAGCAATTTACTATTCTAGACGTGGCCGCATAGCGTAAGGTTCTCCTCCGCTGTCGCGAGGATCATCTTTCTGCCAGGAACCTCGAGGTAAGCCCAAAATCTTGAACATTTTCTTGGATATGTGCATTGAGTATTATTTTGAGTATTTGAACTCTAAGCTAGCTTTGGATATTCCGACTTTGGTTATCTTGTTAGTTTAGGATTGATATCGGTCGCTTGAGTTGGATAATAAATTGAATTTGAATGTTGGATTTGAGATTTGGAACTTTCAACTTGGATTAGAATTGGACTAACCTCACTTCGGATTGGATTTGAACTCTGGATAGACTTGAACTTCGAAATATACCTTGAACTCGGATGAAACGAACTTTGAACATTGGATTGAAATGAAAGTTTAAACTTTTGGATGGTCACAAACTTTGGATGGAACTTTAAACTTTGGGTTGAACTTATTGGGGTTGAACTCGAATTTTAGTTTAGGCTTAGATTTTGATTTTTGACGTCGAGTTAGATCGTAAAAAAGAAAAGGTTCATTTGAACAGGAATCACTTTAAAATTTGAATTGGATATGAACTTGTTTTTGTCAAAAATGAATCGGAGCAAAATTTGGTTAAAATTTGAAAATTTCGAACGAACATGTGTCTTGGATATGAATCAATCTTGAGTCGTGGGTTTGGGATGCGATTGAGTCAAAACTAGGTTGACTTGAGAGTTTGGATGTCGGTTTGAGGTCGGATGATCTTTGTAAGTTTTAAATTTTTTTTGAGACCAGATTAAATTGGTTAGGTTTCGTGTTGGAGCGGGTTGGGTTGTGATTTGAATTGAACTAGATTTGAGTGGAATTGAATTTAATTTGAATTTTTGAATCGGATTCTAACATTTGAATTGAGCCCTTCACAAATTGGATTAAATTTTATTGCGATAAAAAAAATAAAAAAATAAAAAGAGAAAATGGGGGCAAGAGTTTTGAATTTTGGGATTTTAAAACGAACTTGAAATTGAATTTCGACGCCTAAACTTGAAAGAAAGAATTTTGAGTTGAGTTATCGTCTCTTGAGAGCTGAACCTTGGATTGGTAGGAAGTTGAATTTTTCTTTGAAGATTGAAATTTGAATTTTGAGGGAAGTCACTAATTGTTTTGGGACCTGTTTGGCAGGTTTGTCGTCTTGATTATTGTTTGTTAGTGAAGAATTTTGTTTCGGTCATTTTTGTTGCACATCTTGATTTTGATTCCGTTATTGTTTCTGTTATTGTTCTCGTTTACTAATTCGTTTTATTCTATTTTTGTTTCAAGCGAGGCTCCGTATTCGAGGTTTTGGTGGCTCCTCTAACGTGCTAGAGTGGTACACAGCCCTGCTTCCTCGCTGCCAGGGGATCATTGACCAGGCAGGCTTTGGTGGCTTCATTACTGCGCCGGAGGGGACCAGCAAAGACTGAGTCACTCTTACTACTCTAACTGAAAGATAGTGGGACACCACCAACACTTTCCATCTGCCTACATTCGAGGTTACCCTTACTCCTCTTGACTTTTCTCTTATTATTAGGATTCGAGTGGGCGGCTCCCATTTGATCCTGGCATCTGTCGGAGTCTTGCAACTCTCACTCATTTCCTCGGTCACGTGCCCCTGTCCATCGATAAAGGGAGCATACAGTACACTTGGCCTAAGAAGATATTCCATCATTTCGTTTACACAGAGGCCCAGCATTTTGAGTGGGTGGTGCGCGCATTTCTTCTTTATATGTTCAGGATAGCCTTATTCCCGAACTTAGAGAATAGGGTGCACCTCCACTACCTTGCTGCCATGACGGTGGTGGACCAGATTGGTGCGTACAACTGGGGGAGCCGCCTAGGCTACCCTCTATCGATACATTAGTGCTGCCACCCGGACCTTTAATCTGAGCACAAGTGGGTACTAGCGTATCTGGGAGGTACATATTTGTTCTCTTCTCCTTCTTTCATTTCTCATTTCCATATCTGCATATCTATTTCAACTGTACTGATGCTTTCCTTGATCTTCTGCAGCTCTTGGCCTATTAGTTCCTGGGTATGCACCAGCCGGTGAACTCCTACGATGATCCCCTTGTGATCCCCCAGGCACTCCGATGGGTTAGACAGTATCGGAGCACAAAGCCTAGCGGGAAGGACTTAGACGACAACCGCCTATTTTTGGACACCCTCACTCCCGACCGGGCACATCCTTTATGTTCATGTTTATTCCCATCTTCTCATTTCCTGTATATACTACATGCTGACATGTTTCCGCACTTTTTAGGTCCGTTGGGATATCTGGGTCAGCATGAAGGAGCGAGCCGAGGCCGATCTGATGCAGAGCCGAGAGGTTGCCTGGACTCGTGTCTTACTAGAGGAACCATTCTATAGAGAGTGGTACCTTGGTGAGTGCATTGCTCGGCAGTCCTTGGGGTATGACCACTTTCATATCCTGAGGATACCTTCGGCTAGGATGCGATAGGCTGACTCCCTCCGTACAGTCGAGATTATCCGTGCTATGATGGGTATCGATGCTACTACACTGATCGAGGATGCAAACTGTGATTATACATTCTTCGCCCCATAGAGGCTCATGCTTACTATGGGGGCCGACGCTACTGTGCGGGGTCCTCTTCATGCTGCCTCAGGTCCTGTCCATCCTGAGTTGTCCTGGATGGTGGACACCTTTGTGGATAAGATTCTTCATCATATCCAGATTCTTGAGCTGACGACCCATGAGATTCTTATTCCCCCCGGCGTAGAGCAGGCATATCATCCTTCCCTTCCTTTCCTACTTTTCATACTGCTCTTTATGCTTTCTGTACTGCTTTTCATATCTGGGTGTACTAATTCTCATATCTGGTTGTACTGATGTGGTTCCTTTCCTTGACAGATGCCTCGGGAGTGGTGCGATTAGTGCCTCTATCTCATTTTTGGCCTGAGGGTACGGGTCCGCTGTTGGGACAATGCTTTTCGTGCTCAGGGCATGGAGCCTCCTGCTCTCCGGGGTTCTCCTGCTATGGTACTTGCTTCATTCTTCTCTGTTTTCACTTTCCTGCACTTCCTATTTCATACCATTCAGATATACTGCTTTCTGATGCTACTTTTCTTTCTTTCATCGTGGTCAGGGTAGGGAACCAAGGACTCATAGAGGTTATGCGCCGCTAGCTGCACCAATTGTTCTTGCTATACCTTCCGTTAAGACCTCTGCATCTGCGTCCACTGCTGCTGCTTCTTCATCTTGGGCTCAGGCTTTTAGTACTGTGCAGACTACTACAGGCTCAAAGGAGATGGCGCAGGAGACTGGGTCATCGTCTAAGGAGTCATCCTAAGGGGCTATGTGGTCCAAAAGAAGAGGACCTGACGAAAGTGACTAACCCGTTGCTGTTTTGCTGCTGATTTACTTCTCCTCTTTCTTTTTCCCTACTGTAGATGGAGACCTGCATGCCTATTCTTGCGTTCCCATTGTCATACATTCTAATACTCTGTTTTGTTATACCACACTGATACACTGCTCTTGGCACACTGCTTTGACATACTGTTCTGACACATATACTGATACGCTGTTCTTGATACACTGCTTGCGATTGAGGGGGCCTTCGTGCCTCTATTTTACTTTTGGCCTGTGTGCCTCGAAACACATACCACATACATAAACTACTTTGTTACTTATGATGGATAGGGCCTTCATGCCCTTTGGTTTACATTTTTTATTATCATGGATGCATGTGACCCTTTCATTTATGACATGAAAATCATTTTTAATTACTTAGATTTTGATTATGCATGATGTATGATTTATGAGTTGAGACTTTGCTATACAAAACTGTTTTCTATGTTGCGAGTTGCTAACAGGTTTGTAACAACAGTTTGGGGCATGTTGACAAAATGGGTTAGGTTGTAAAAATTTTTACATAAAAAAAGTTGCAGCCACGAGAAATAAATTCGCGGCTGTGGGTTTTGAATGTGGCGGCCTAAACTTTTGTGGAGAAAAGTTGGCGGCTTGGATTTGGGATGTCATGGCCATGAGTTATAAGTAGACAAGTAGGCGGTCGTAGCTTGTGAAGATGACGGCCGTGACAGTTTTTTTCGTGCGAAACTCAAAGAAAATAATGTGGTTCCCTCCATTTTGGCTCTATATGAAGGGCCAGTTGTTCCAAACCCCACCGTTTTGAATATCCTGCATTTTCCTTGCTTTCTCCATAGCCCACTCTTATAACAACTCACTTTTAGCTTGGTGGGTGACTTCTCCTCGGTAGAACATAAGAACTTTCTCAACTTCTGCCTAGATGCGCTATTCTCCTTGTGAACCATGAGGATTGTTTCACATCTTCTGCGAGGAATAGCCCGACTATGGGACCCCAACGTACATGTGTTTCGTTTCAAGCACGAGAAGCTATGTCCGACAGGTTATAGCTCCTACGCCCTTCTCGCGTCCCAGGGATAGGTTGATGCAGCTCTGTGGCTATTCCAGACGTGAGGCTTCTCTTATTACCCGTGCTGGGTCCCTTGATGTGGCACGAATTATAGACCGCTTCGCGCCTCAGGGATCTCTTGGTGATTTCTTTTTTTAGTTTCATCGTCATTATGCCCTTTGTATCTGTCTTTTGGCTCGTTTCCTCTTGGGTCCTTTGAATGGGCAAGCTAGCTCTTCTTTGGTGGATGTGACTCATCAGATCCACGAGGGTCAGAATCTTGTCCTGCTGGTCCTTACTGAGACGCTACTTGTGTTGAAGGCAAGACTGCCATGATCTATGTTTTTGCAAACGATTAACAAAAAAAAAAATAACTGGACGGGCAATCGCCAAAACGGACTCTAAATAAAACTTTTGATGACGAACGATCAAAATAAAATCTGTGCATCCGAAGTTAATTTAGAATAATACCTTTTTACCTGTCGAATCTTCAACTACGATTTGAATCCGAGTTGAAGCTCCTATCAGATCTTCTACTGTATTCCCATATGCGATTTTCGGATATAGTGTGGGCTATAATCTTTCAAGAATTCATACTGGCAGAACCAAGACAACTTTAGTCTTAGAAGACAAGTTATGAAACTGGTTCAGCCTACCCGCATATATATAGGGCTACAGCAGGAACCTGGGGGGTAATTATGAGTAAACCTTCCAGTGGAACACAGACACGTATCAGCAGTTTCTGCAATTAAGCAAACCTCATAGCGGTATCTGCAATTATAGAAAACCAGCAACGATTTCTGTAATTTTCATAAAACACTGGATTACAGTTCACACCACTAAAGAACTATAATTGCACTTTAACCCATAATCTCAAGACCATAGAGCATTAAGCTTCTGTTATTAAATACTTACAATTTCTCCCCTCGTTAAGATTCCTGATACCCGCTAATTAAATTTAATTACTGACAATTTAATTTAATTGGTATCTTGATATTTTTTAAGTCCTTCTGCTTAACTTATTTGACCGCCGGATAATTAAATCCACCTGCACGGTTTGGCCCGATCAAAATTTATAAGCTTCCTTAAGGAAGTATCGTCAATCCTGATCTTTCGGGACGCAGATTCTGTCAATAATTAATATTTTTCATATAAATAATACTGCTATCTAACTCACCGGGAATATAGACCTATATAAGATCGCGCCCTCTAATGAATCAAAATAACGAATATTAAATATACGCAAATCAATAATTATTTCAGGATTAAGAAAATAACCATTATTCATAATAACCTTGGGGTGTGAATTAATTTATATAGTCAGTATAAAATTAATTACCCCAAATGTCCCGTTC
>JAULJZ010124638.1:0-11101 GCA_032270985.1 Heliamphora pulchella
TAGAGCTTTTAAGAATTACGGAGGCTACTTTCAACTGTGCAAGGTACTTTTAGAGTGTCACATGATGCATTAATCACGCTTGGTCCCATCTTAAAACAAAATGTTTACCAATTAATAGTAAAGTGAGGACATTTAGCGCAATGCATTTTTGTCAAATCAAGGAAGAAAGTCATTCAAACCATGGAAGGCCCTGGCAAAAGGGGAGATGGCTAGAAACCTACTTTAATTAACATATTTGAAAGGGTTAGTTGACTGACTTGGGTCTGTCCCCAAAACTACCCAATGCTCTAAACACTTACCTCTGATTGATGAGGGGTTAGTTTTGTAAAATCAACTCACACTCCCTTGTCAGCCCAAAGGACTATAAGTAGCCCCTGGACCCTCAAGCTAGCAAACAACAAAGCAAGTGCGCAAGTGTTTTATTTAATTTCTCTTACTATTATTTTCTCCCTTCCCTTCCCTTCCCTTCCCTTCCCTTCCCTCTCAATAAGGGTTTTGAGCTTTTCCTCTGTTGGCATAAGCAAAATATATGGATCAATTCAATCAACAAAACATCCAAACTCAGGGTCAATTCAGCCAATTCAACTTTTCAAAGAAATCCATCCAAATACTACTCTCAATCTCTGTATTTTCCATCCTGCTTTCTTGTTCCCCATTGCTTCCTTTGTTAAGCCACTGTGTCAGCATCTTTTCCTTTCTTCACTCAGTCTTTAGCTGCACCCCTGATAGGAAATGCATATTCCTCTTTTGCAATGGAATTCTTGTTTTCCTGATAAAAAATTCGGGTCTGGCCGGCACTTCTCCCCCGGGTACCGATACTAATCACGAACATGAGAAGCAGATTGTTGATCACAGTCAGCAATCAGTACCTGAATCAGCTGAGAAGAGAGCAGTGGCTAGAGTAGAAGTTGCAGAAGCTGAAGAACAAAAAGGAATAGAAAATGAGAATTTGGTTGCAGGAGGAGGTAATGAAAATGAACTTTTGATAGCCCAAGAAGAAAGTGAAGAAGATGGATTTCTGATTATCGAAGAAGGTGAAGAGGATGGAATGGGATTGTTGAGTGCAGAGGAACTAAACAAAAAATGTGATGATTTTATAAGGAAGGTGAAAGAAGGAATCAAATATGAAGCCCAGAAGCTCATCATTCTGTAGCATATGATGTCGGAAAGTTAGTCATCAGTCTGTTATATATCAAGATGTCTGTGACTACTTGTAGTTTCATTGTTCTCTTGATTTCTTTTCTACCTTTTGTGTTCCAATGTGTAAAAACTCTCCCAGATGTTCCAGTATCAGTTCAGTTTTAAGGTAGATGAAAATCTGAACTTTTTATTTTTATGGTTCGGACCAAATGGGCTATTCCCAATTAGATACACATGAAACTTGTATCTTATAGCAATCAAATTCAACCTTTTAACATTTTGAATGTCCTCTTTTCCTACATGAAATAAGCAAGTGACCTTTTTCTTCCCTTTTTGGGTGCATACACAATCCTTTTTGTGTGGTCAATTTTTTAATGACAAGTTTGAAACTGGTAGGTTCAGTGCTAATTAAGGTACCCCAGAAAGTTATTAACTGCAAATCATCTACCAGGTTAATCTTAAAGACTACGCCACATTTCGCCAATCATTGAGTGCTCCTCATCAGATCTGTGACTGTGAGTACCCATTCCACATCGCTTGTTGATCGGTTTGTATAGAGTTATATATACAAGATTTTGAACTTTTTTAACACATCTTTTTTTTAAGAGAACTTGAAAAAAGAAAATTGGGCGCTTGTTGATCGGTTCGCGTGCATAGTTCGTGACAGAGCGTACAATATTCTATTGAATCGAGTTAGGTCATTGCAGTGCAGTGTAGCAACAGCCCTACAAAAGATCTATTACTTGTTTTTGTTAATGGATTAAGGTTTAAATATGTAATTAGAAAGGGAAATCAAAGAGGATATCTGCTCCAGATTGATATAATCCTTGGTTGACTTCTGCTCCCTGCACATCTTTCTGGTAAGACTCCTTTATAATATATTTGTTGTGCTTGACTTTCTATTTGCTTTATGCATGTGGTTTTTCGTCCTATTGTTTCCTCACCCATTTATTGAGTTCCCAAGGGAAGAAGATATCCAGCAATAGCCTTCTTGACTTGGGGTCTTCATTAAAAAAATAAACAAAAAAGACTTGGGGTTTTCCAAAAGAAGACACTTAAGACAGAAACTATCCAATATCTAATATCCAAACATTACATCAGGATTTTTAAGTATTCTTAATTTTAAACATACAAGGGTAAAAAATTTAACTCTTGACATCCTCAAATTTCACAAATATGTCCAGCAACATAATAACAACTATCCAATTTCATTTCCTAGGTCCATAACAGTGCAATGGCTCACCAACCCTACCACCACATTGAATGACAAAAATCTACAAATGTACATGTCCACTAACCGAATATAATGACCAGCATGATATACCTCCTACCCTTTTTTGAGGTTTATGAGAAGATGTGGCCCCTTCAACAGTAGGGATAGCAATTGCCCCCGTCCCGCCCCGTCTTTGCACGTCCCCGCCCTGCTTTTATGGTTTTTCCCTCTCCCCACCCGATTACATAAAATAAATATTTTTTAATATGAATAGATGTATAAAATATATATTTTATAAATATAAGAAGTCTAAAATATTAAAATATTATATTAATCTCTATTTTTTTCTATTTATCTTTTGTATTTTTAGTTCTATTAATTTGTTGACTATTATTTTTTATTTATTATATTATCTATAACACTTATTAATATTACTCTTTTAAAACTTAAAAAATATCTTCAAAATATCACTGTTCCCTACTATTTTCCCGATATTTTCTCATATTCTCGCCCCGATCAAATAGAGGATAGGGATAGGGAAGCTCATCCCCGGCCTAGCCACATTGCCATCTCTATTCAACAGCCAAAACAGCATGCCTGCCATCTTTTTCTCTCACTTTATCTCCTGCAAGACAATTAGCACCAGTGGGAAGCAGGAGTGCAACCAAAATTTGAGCTGTTTCCCAATGATAATTACCAAAACTTGATTTTGGTCCCCACTAGCAAACAATGTACCAGCAGGAGTGATTTACAGCTCCATACCCTGTCCCTTGGATCCTAGTTTATGCAAGAAAGCCTAATAATTTCTGTAATGACAAAAAACTTATCTGCGTCGATGCGACGGACCTCTATTAGCAAACCCACTGAACAGTAGCACTCATCTCACTATACAAGAGTTGTTCAGATTGGAACATAGTTATGTTCATTGTATTGTGCGGAAGGCTAGTGTCTTGTATTTGATCCAATTTCTCTTCTTATAACCTGTTCACAACCCCGTACGACCCGTTTAATGGACAAATAGTGAGGTTTCCTATAGGTCTAACCCAATTGGTCATATTAGGGTTTCTTACACTCACACGCATATACACGTATATTGGGTACTTCGGTATCATGTTATTATGTGAAAGTTACAGTTATAGCCAGCTCATTATATACATTGTGTATCCTTTGCCGATTTTTGGCTGTGCACGTAAGTTTTAAGTCGAACCACGTAAATTCTGTATTCTTTTGTGAGTACGTGTTTGTTTTGTTCTTGTTTGATCCAGTTTACTCGTCGTAACATATTACATCATCTGAACATCAACGAGTGGGGGAGGTCCACAACATCTAGATTCGAGCAACCTAATGAAAGCAAGACAACATCTTGAGCTTGATCTTGGTTGATATAATTAGTTCATCTAGACCACTTAAGGGCATGAAGGGATGAAACAGTGGATGAAATGTAAGGAGCCTGACTGGAGATCTCATCATAGGGCACTGTTACAACAGAGGACCGGTAAACATTATTTTGTTCATTACCATCAGCGGTCAGGTCATATCCCTACATCTGGCCACATTTACAATAATGAATGACAAGAAAATAAAAACTACCCAGTGTTAATCCCCATTAATAGGAGGTCCTTCAATTAGAATTCAACATTACACCAAGATTTTGCTGTCAAAAACATTGCATATAAATTTCGAGAAGCACAATGAAATACAGTGTCTGTCAACAAGCATGGCATTGATTGAGAAATAATGAACATGCCATTGAGGCCAAAATCTTATAAATGTAATTCACCAAGAATATGTTGAGGATTTAAGTCAAAATACGATCAAATTCAATCCACGAATCTTGTTGTTGAAACACATAATCAAGCCATAAACAAATAGCGAACAAGAAATCAAGCAATCAACCACACAAGAGACGCACAATTTTTTAGGTGGTCCAGCAATGGGTGTTGTTGGGATTTAAACACCAATTCCCGAACGCGAACGGAAGTAAAATCACGCACAAAAAGCAAAAAAAATTAACACTGAGGATTTACGTGGTTTGGCCCACACAGGCCTACGTCCACGAGCGAGAGAAAATATTTCACTAACGTCGAAAGTGAAAGAATACAAAACCCGTCTCCCTTCTCTCTACCAGCTAACCTCACAATTTTCTGACTCACGACTTTTTTTCTATGGCTCTACTAGTGTCCTATTTATAGGCAAACGCATAGAAAATTCTATATATAAAGAATTCTAGTGGACCTCTAGTTCCACCCCAACTCAATTACATATTGACCAAAAAAAATAAAATACAGGCCTGGTAGAATACAAGCCACAGCCCAACAATCTCCACCTTGGCTTAAATTCTTCAAACCACCTAGAAGATAACCAGCATTGCTGTCGATTCTGCCGTCGTCATCATCGTCGACCTGCCACATCCAAATAGTATGGCCCACACCTCTACACCGAGGTGCCCGCACCCCAATCCGGGTGCCCCACAAAGCTCACTACTTTGTAGAAGAACATGGCCCTATCTCTCCCCCTTTGTGCACACAATCGGAGAGATCACCGCCACTAACCAAATCAAGAGCAAATGAAACTCACTTCTGTCAATGTGTACACCTGTCCGTCACGTCTATCGTTTTAGTCTCGTTGATCGGAGCTTCCCTGTGAACATCCAACAACTGTTGCTCTTGCATCTTTCCGGCATCCTGCACACCATCTGATTTGCTCACATGGGCATTTGTACTACCTCGTCGCTTCCGTGTACCCCTACGCCTATTCCGTGTGCTTTTTCGCAACTGTTGTTCACTCTGATCACCCTTACACTTTTTTTGTGTATGCCGTCTACTTATACTACTCATCTGATGTTTGGCAGTAGTTCCACCTGTCACAACATTCCCTACGAGCCTGTATAGGTTGTCAATCATCTATCTCTGCAGTACATCCCTGTTTCCCTTTGAAACCCAAAGAACTCCAACTCCAGATGAGAACCCGCAACCTCTCGAATCCAGCATCCCCAGAGAAATCATATTTTTTCTTAGATTCGGCACATGTCTAAACCCAGTCAAGATCAAAATGGACCCATCAAGCCTGCAAACCCGCTCTGTCCCTATACCGACAAATCTTCTCACTGCATTATTAGCCATCATAACAGTACCCCCATCGCATGCCTGATACGTATCAAAATATTTTCTGATTGCACACATGTGAAACGAACATCCAAAATCTAATATCCAATCTGCTTTACTCATACCTGAAGTAACTGTGAGCACCTCGGATTCTTCATAATCGGAGCTCTCTATAATTGCTGTCTCTGATGATTATTCTTTTTTCTTGTCTGCCTTGTACTTCAGACAATTTCTCTTCAGATGACCTTCATTGTCACAATAGTAGCACTTTCCTTGGTAACCTCTCGACTTGGAACGACCTTTCTTCTTGGACCCATCTTGCTTCACTGTCGCCCTGCCTCTGACTTTTCCACTGCTTGATGCAATCATAATGCCCTCTTCCTGTGATCTGTCACTCTCCCTCTTCTTCAACATCTCATGAGATATGAGAGCAGTAGCAACCTCATCTAATCCAAAGGTATCTTTTCCAAACATTAGTGTAGTCCTCAGATGCTCGTATGATGAAAGCAATGAAACCAACAGGAGAATTTTTTTATCCTCATCTTCGATCTTCGTGCTGATAGAATCCAATTCCGTCAGTATCTTGTTAAATTCGTCCAAGTGCTTCATAAAGTTCGCTTCCTCTATCATCTGAAGTGCATATAGCTGTTTCTTTAAAGACAACCGATTCGTCAATGTCTTGGACTTGTACCTGCTCTCCAACTTAGCCCAGAGTTTTGCCGGATTGCTTTTGTTGATGACTTCCCGAAGAGTGATGTTACCGATATATAACTGAATCGTGCTATTCGCCAAGTCCCGCATCTCTTCCCACTCTACATCCTTCATCGTTTTCGGTTTCTCTGACTTATTCTTGAGAGCCTTAATCAGTCCTTCACGTGTCAAAATATTCTTCACCCTTTGCTGCCATAAGGTGAAGTCGTTGTGGCCGTTAAAAAATTCAATCACGAAACCCGAACTCTTCAACACCATTAGATTTGTCTGACAATCCCCACAATCTAAACTCGTCACAATATCATATATGTAAAAACCTTGTCCCACGCAGCCCAAATCAATTCTGATTGTACCCGATTGTTCCTGATTGTACCCGATCACACCCGATCAATTCCAATCTATGCCGATCTGTCTAATCCAAATAAACAGTGTAGAAATCAAAAAATCTGACAGTACCGATGAATCCGCAACGCTAAAAAACCTCAGAAGACACCTCCTCTTTAAATTATTTTATTATATATACGAGCCGATATAATAAAATAAATCTAATAATTAATTTCGTACTCCTACCGCACTAGATTAGAACCTTAGAATATCAAATCCTTATCAATTCAGGAGCCTTTGATACGTCAAATCTTTATCAAATCATTATTCCCTTGAATCCTAATCCCTTGAAGATATCAACCCTTGCTTGATAAAAACATCGTCGTCGCCGCTTCACTCAATTGAAGCCTCGTTTCACATGCAAATAGTTTCTTATGGTGCACAAAAAAAATGTAACCCCAACAAAACGGTTCTTATAGCGCCGCTGCCCTTTTTTTTGTGCAAATTAAATAATTTTCTGATCTATACGAACCAAAATCAAAAAATCATACCTTACTCCGATCTACCACCACAGTTTCGAATCGTCCACTGTCGGCTCTAATACCACTTGTTGGGATTTAAACACCAATTTTCGAACGCGAACGAAAGCAAAATCATGCACAAAAAGTAAAAAATAATTAATACCGAAGATTTACGTGGTTCGGCCCACACCGGCCTACGTCCATGAGCGAAAGAGAAAATATTTCACTAATGTCGAAAGTGAAAGAGTACAAAATCCGTCTCCCTTCTCTTTACCAGCTAACCTCTCAATTCTTTGACTCACGACATTTTTTCTATGGCTCCACTAGTGTTCTATTTATAGGCGCAAGCGTAGAATATCCTATACATAAAGAATTCTAGTGGACCTTTAATTTCACCCCAACTCAATTACATATAGAGCAAAAAAAATAAAATACGAGTCCAGTAGAATACAAGCCACAGCCCAACAGATGCCTACGTCCACAGACTCACACTTCTATTAAATACTTAAGAAAAGAGAGTACAATAGTTTCAGAGGTTGAAAGAAGAGAAAACAATCCTAAAACAACATAAAAAGGTTAGCTGCGCAAAACCCTAGGCAGCAATTAAAACAGCGTTCTCACACAGATCGCTCGAACGATCCCAAGACCGCTCGAATGATGTCAAACATCCTCGTAGTTTTTCTATAGTTCTACACAGATTACTACGAGCTGCAGCGGGCGACTTGAACTGTCTGTTCCTGTTGGGAATTTTCTTCACACCCTCATCAGATGATGGATAACCGACTGAACACAGATAAGGCACAATAATAAAAATTCTAAATACTGAGAGTTTGTTGTCAATAAACTCTTTTTTTATCACGAAATACAATCTGAAAAAGGATCAGAGCAAAAACCTAAGCAAGAAACTGACTCCCTAGCAACAATTTCCCAGGCTTAGGGAGAGAAATCCAAGGTCCAAATTTTGTCCCCTTCCCTAGACAGCGCCATTCTAGCAAAGGTATGTGCTACTGAATTTCCTTGCCTCCTGATGTGTGAGCAACAAACATTAGTGAACTGGCTCATAAGATCCCTTCTTTCCTTGATCATGTCGCCAATGTTAGATAGTGGTTCCTCTATAGAATTAAGGGCTGTAATCACCACCATGGAATCCCCTTCAAGGTGAAGTCTCCCAATGTCTCTTTCCCTGGCAAACCTCAAGGCATATAAGGCCCCCATGGTCTCAGTGTGATTAGCGTCGATTGTTCGCCCAAAGAATATAGAGCCCATCGCTATAGCAGCTCCCACTTCGTCTCGAGCAATGAATCCCAGGCCATTCTTCCATCTGTGCATTACGCCCCATCAAAATTGATCTTTAGCATACCCTCCACCAGTGGTCTGCAAGTCACCAAAGTGGGGGTTTCTCGGGTTTTGGGGTATTCCGCTCCTCTATCTGATTGGAACTTTGCTAGGAAAATCTCCACTAAGTGGACAATTGCCTGCGGCTGTTGCACAGTCCCTGGTCCATCACCCATAAGTCTTGCATTCCTCTTCGTCCACATTCTCCATGTGATCACACAGAAGAGGTGAAGTACCTCCTTACTTAGCCTTTTAACCTCCACTTCTACCCAGCTAACAAAGTCACTTCTCCTAATCATCTCAGACTAATACCACAATTTTTTAGCCTACTTCCAAACATCTTACACGAACCTGCAGTCTCGTAAGCAATGGACTTCCGTCTCCACAGCTTGCCCACACCAGAAGCACTGAGGGTTTGGGATGATACCTTTTTTGCGCATTTTGCACCCTTACCGGTAGAATGTTGGTGCACGCCCACCACATGAATACTTTAACTCTGATTGGAGCGTTTGCTGGCCAGATCGCTTTTCATACTGCCCGTGCTTGTGAATCATCTAAACACTCGGCTTGGTTGTTGTGGGACACAACAGCTAGTTGGTAGCCTGACTTCACCGTGTATCTCCCACTTTTTGTGTAGTGCCATATGAGTTTATTTTCCTTGTCCCTCGTGCATAATGGGGTTGCACTAATCATATCACATTCAAAGGGGAGGAACAATTGTTATAGGAGATCCATGTTCCCTCGTTTCCTCGCATGAGATTAGAAACTTTAAAATCAATGGTAGAAATCTTGAGCGGACTAATGATTGAGAAAGTTGGCTCCCTTGGTATCCATATGTCACCCAGACTTTGATCTTCCTCCCATTGTTCACCCTCCATCTAACACCTTTAAAAAAAATCTTCCTTCCTTGAAGGATGCTTTTCCATGTGTAGGCGGAGTTTGTGCCAGATTCTGCCTCTAGGAATGAGCAGGTAGGAAAATACTTTGCTTTTAAGATACGTGTCAACATAGAAGTAGGATTGTTTAAGATTCTCCACCCTTGTTTGGCCAACAAGGCTAAATTGAACCTTTCAAGGTTCGCCCATTCCCCCTGAAAGTTTACTAGTGCACATCAGATCCCATCGCTTCCAGTGTATCTTCCTCACTTTGTCAGATCCCCCCACCAGTATCTAGCTATTAGCCCTGCTAATTCGTCACATAGACTCGCTGGTAACTGGAAGACTGACATTGTGTAGGTAGGAATTGCTTGGGCCACCGCCTTTATCAGAACCTCCTTCCCGGCTTGAGACAGTAGTTTCTCCCCCATCCTTGGATTAGCGTCTCGACTCTGTCCTTGATATTTCTAAATAATTCCTTCTTTGATCTACCAACCCTGGCCGGCAGCCACTCCCCTGTTCATCCACCATATTAACCCCTAGGAAGTTCTTTATATCAGAAACACAAATGGCTGTCGTGTTTTTCCTAAAAGAGATTGGCAATTTTTCAAGGTTGATCTGTTGGCTAGAGACTTCTTCATACCTCTATAGATCGTCTTTAATTGCTCTCACTTCCTCTAGCTTAGTCTTGCAGAATAGGAGGTTGTCATCGGCAAAGAAAAGATGAGAAACGCTTAGTCCCTGTCTGCTAATCCTGACACCATGAAGCTCACCGTCTCACTCCAACTTTCTTAAGAGTGCCGATAGTTCTTCTGCACAGATGAGGATCAAGTAGGGCGAAAGCGGGTCACCCTGCCTTAATCCTCTAGCTGGTTTGATAACTGCAGACGATTGGCCATTCACCAGGACTCTGTAGCGAACAGTCATGATGCAATTCATAAGCAACTTCATTGTCCCCTCCTCAAAGCCCAACAACTGCATCATTTTTTCCAAGAAGGACCATTCGACACGATCATAGGCTTTGCTCATATTTGTGTTTTATTTGTGCTCAGTCGATTATCCATCATCTGTGCGTTAAGACTCTCTCGTAACAAAAATTTTACGAGTCTCAACTTATGGTAAAATTGTAGGCAGGGGCTCAAAAGAACAACCTATAATAGCGACAAACCAATTAATAAATAGCACATAGCCCATAGGACAACCTACAAACTTTTATTTGATGCACAAAAAAAAAAAAGATATCTAATTTAAAATCAAATCATCAAAGGAGAATAATACATGAAAAAGATATGTTGTCCACGCATAATAGCCTGAGAGCGTCATTAACATTCTTCTACTAAATATTTGTATTATAATATAAAGTAATTTTTTATGAATGAAGTCGAGTCTTGCTTCTTATAAGCACTATAAAAAATTTATTACTCTTTTAATTTTCAAGTTTTAAAAAAAAAATTGTTCTCTTTCGTATATTCTATATTTTTTTTATTAAAATCACTAAAATCTTAATACATATTTTGTTTTACAGCTTCATTTTTTTTTTCAAAATTTACACCTCTCCCTTCTTCTTTTCTTGTTTAATAATATTTTGGATATATTACACTGACCTCTCATGAGATTTTGATTAAATACAGTTAAACCCACTCAGACAGACAAATTACACTGACACCCCTTGCCGTTAATTACAGTCAACCGGCGTTAATAAAAAATTTTAATTAACAAAAATACCCCTCCCCTTCCCCCAACCTCCCTCTCTCTCTCTCTCTCTCTCTCATACCTCAAAAAAAATGACTAATTAAAATACATAAATAATTATAAATTTGATTTTTATAAATTAAATAATAAAATTTTTATAAATTAAATAAAATTATATTATCAAAG
>JAULJZ010124649.1:0-11101 GCA_032270985.1 Heliamphora pulchella
TAATGCAGATTATTGATGATGAACCTCTCTGAGACATAATCTGTAGTGAACTGTTTTAATCCCTTACTATGATATTTTAACTTTAATTTCATTCCAGGAGGTTTACATTAATGTCTGTTATTGTGTACCACACAAAAGTTCAGGTGCTCTAGACACAAGGATCCAGCATCAAACCATGAACAATAGAGTTGACATTAGCCCAAGCACAATTCTCGAGAAAAGGGAAAAAATCTAATTGTGAGACAATCACATCGGGATTTAAAATGGGGTTCATTCCTTTTCTAAACCATTACCTACAATGACACTGACAGGTATGTGGAAGATAATCAATCCAGCTTTTTGTTTCTTTCAAAAACTCTCTTTATGGAATAAGCCTCCAGGGCAAACATATGGTCAAACAGCCCCATTAGATACAGTCACATGCTCTGGAATCAAATGTGCTAGAATAAAATACGACTAATGTTGGGAAAATGGCTTTGTTTGTTACTATTTTTTAATCTAATTAAAGGTGGATTCCACAATTAATTTTATGAGGATGATTAAAGGAAAATGTTTGAAGTATATGTGAGGAATAAGTATATATAATTAAATTGGCAAAACCCCTTTAGAAGTGAATGAAATTTAGCTCCAAAGATGATACCTTGCAGTTGGAGAGCTTTGTCCCACATTGCATGGGAGAAGAAAGCTTAAGGAGCTTATAAGACTCAAAATTAGATTGGGGTTTGGGCCTCAAGGGGTATTAAGTTTTGTGGATAAGGGAGGACTTACTCAAGTGCGGGTTTGGGCCTAACCCGACAAAACACACACGCACGTGCTGTCACCGCCGTCTATCTGTTCGACCAACGGGCCGAGCCGGGCCAATAACTAAATAATTTATATGTTTAATCATTATTTTTCACTCCAGAACTGTGAGTTCTGGAATGCATTGATTCGATTTAAACCTTCACATCGATTCAGGTGCGGTCAGGTGCAACTGAATCAGTAAACGGTACATCTTGTGCCTATTCATCTTATCCGAACAGTCTCCTACTTGACTAGCCAATTTTCATCATCCAAAAATTCCGTACTTGCTTCTTCTTCATTATGCTCCTGTTATAGAGAGAGTGCAAGGTGTAGTCAGCTCGTTGTGTATGAAGTTTGCAGCACTTCTCCTGCACATGGTAAGCGTTTTATTCTGGGAGATAGGCGTCCACCATTCACAAGCGCCGAGACGAGGGCAAATTCTATCTTAAGAATATAACATCCAACGTTAGACTCGATCACAAATTCATTCCGTTTGCAGCAATACTGTAAGAGTTTATTCTAAGTTTTTTTTTCCCGTTTCTTTTCTGCTTATTGTCAAAACAAATACAATGTTTTGTTTCTAAACCAAAGTTTACTCTTTGCATATACAATTGTTCTTAGATTTGTTACAAAATTGTTTTTGGTTTTTCTGCTCAATTTTTTTTAGTTTACTAAAATATATTTATTACAGAACTGAAGGGACAATTTTTTTATCGGCATATACATATCTACCCTCTCTCACATCTTGCTCTTAACAAGACTTAAACCCAACCCCTCACATCCTATCTGAGAAAGTGACAGCAAATACACACCCACCCACTCTCACATGTTGCTCTTAACAAAGCTTAAACCCAACCCCTCACATCCCATATGAAAGAGTGACCCATACCATTTGACAAAAGGTGTATTAATAGCATGCACCACTATTACTATTGCTCAAAGAGTGACCCATTCTAGCAAAAGGCCTCTTGGTAGTATGCTCCACTATTATTGTTCTTCTCTTATTACTACTCCTACTACTACCACCACCATTGGGCAAAAAGCCTCTCGGTGATATGCAAAAGGCCTCTTGGTAGTATGCTCCACTATTATTGATCCTTAGAGAATGACCCATACCATAAGGGACCCATGCCATTGGGCAAAAGGCATCTTGGGAGAAGCATGGGCAAAAGGCCTCTTGGTAGCATGCAAAAGCCTCTTGATAGTATGATCTACCATTATTGTTCCTCAGAGAGTGTTAGGGTGACCCATACCATTAGGCAAAAGGCCTCTTGATAGTATGCTCCTGCTCCTCCTCCTCCTCCTCCTCCCCCCCTTGTGGTTATATGGTAAATTGCAATTGCACTTGGCATACTATATTGGTTCCCACTTTGGCCTTTAAACTTTGAACTTCCCAATTTGGTCCATGAACTCTTGAATGTTTTTAATGTGCTCTAATTGCTGACTATCGCTTTGTAAGCATATAAAAAGTACGGCGTGAAGCCACACTGTTACATGAACTTGGATATAGGTATCGGATGTGTGAACCCGTCTCAACCTCATATTCATCTAGTTCATGTTTACATTGAGACCTAACAAAATATTCATGTTTCTTTGCATCGTTCTTTTATTTTCTCAATTGTGATGCTTATAAGGTGACAAAGAGCATTTCCTGGATATGATAAGAGTTTTACACGTAAGTATATGGTAAGCCTAAATTCTTTAGACAATTTTTGTTGGATGAATGCATGTATACATGTCCAACACATATCATGTACCCTCATCCAAGTGACAATGGTGTCACTGGGAGATGCGTGGATCCATGTGACACTTTCTGCCAATGACTAGACGACAGTTAGAAATTGGACTGAACAGGCGAAAAAATAATAGCCCAATGACCAAAGTGGGAAAATTTGAACTTTAAGAGCTGAAGTGGGGAATGAGTCATACTTAAAGGGGGCAAACTGTAATTACTCTTAGTAGTAATTCTTAATGTTGCCATGCTATTAACAATAAGCTCTCCAACAACACCAAATTCAAGTAAACAGTGTTTTACTGCCAATAATAATGGGATGGTTAGATACATTCCTCCCATAGACAAACCAATTTCTAATCAATAACTGATCATAGGCATCCTTCCAAGAAATTTTGTATGGATACATACACATTAAATGAATGTAGACTAAAAGCACAAGATAATGAGGATAACTCAAGTTCTAGGCCATGATACAAGATTTAAAGAAACCATAAGTCTGAAACCAGGAAAATGATTGTAAAACCTCACATTACCAACATATATGGAACGTGAATCCACCTCCTCCTTTTCGGCCTGAGTGGCAGAAGCACCAGAAGAGTCTTCATACATGCACAAAATACCAAAAATAGAACACAAAAAGATTAATGAACTAAGAAGAAATGCTGACAATATAAGCAGTGAACCTTGCAATTTTGCAAACAGAAGATAGTCAGGTATTCGGATGAAATTGATAAATTTCTTTTAACAAATACAAATGTGGAATATGAAAACTTTTTTGGTAAAAAAATGTCACACACGTTTATCCTCAAATTTAAGAATATACAGAAAATCAAAGTGGTAACTAGTAACGATTGTGCAGTTATCTGTGCAGCATAAACCCAACAGACAACTAAAAAAGCTAAGGTTTCACATTGGCCACAGTTAGGATAAAAAATTATTTCCTCAGTAAAAGTATACACACTTGGTGACATGTAAAAAGCAGACTTGTCAGGCATTTTAGGGATGCGAATGCTTCAGATGACACACCAGGTAAATGATTTGTAGAAGAAACATTAGCATGCTCAAGTCTAGCTCAAACCTGGAGTTTGGACACCATAGACTACCTGAATCCTAAGCTAAAAGAGGCCCATCTTGCAGGGATTGCATACGCTACTCTCCCAATAAGTTACATTAGACTTTTAAAAAAGATTTTTTTTAAAAAAGAAAGAGAAAAAACTGGCAATATGGAGTCGCGAGCAATTTATTTAGACAAATTCCTGGTTTATAAGACAGATATTTTGCTTTCTTTTTTGTAACTGATAAGTTTCATATGCTACTAGTTGCATTGAAGAGTAAAATCTGATACAGCACTGGACAGATGCACATAGTGAAGATTGATGGATATGACGAGATTATATTTGTAATATTTCTTCGTAAAACGGCTACAAGGAATGTGTCCTCCTCCCCACATATTTTTTTTTTTTTGGAAATTGAGAATAAAAAATAAAATCTACAAAAACACCAAAAAGGTTGTAGGAGTGTTGTCAATATCTTACGATTTGAAAAATTAAAAGGTAAATTGACACATATCGCATGGGCATATCATAAGTTAAATATATCTTATGATACGAATGTACTATGTTACGTAAACTCTTCTAAATGTATAAAATACCCGTATTGGACAATCGACACTTGGATAAAAGTATGGAATATATGCCCACCTTCTTAGCTTCACATTTACCTATAAAATATATATAGTAATTCAAGTTCTATAAAATTATGCATAAACACTCATATTATGCATGAAATACTCTATGAAACCTTGTAACCACTATTTATTCCAAAAACTAAAAGAAATATATTAGAAAATATAAATATTGTGTCGTATCCCAGTATTCTTGACATGAAAATTAGATAGACCGAACACTTAATACATACCCGCATTTGAGACCCATACATCAGTCGATGTCACATAGCGTATACAATACATGATGTAACATGAGGTATGCGATACATGATGCAATATATACGATACATGAATATTTAATTATTTATATGATTTTACTTTGTGAAAAAATAAACATTTTTAGAAAATTTTAGATTGCTAATATATTAAGAGTAATTTTTCTTTTGTTTTTGTTTGTCATGATAAATATCTACTCACCTGGTAGTTAAGTATCTTATAACAATAATTTGTGGTCACTTACACTTGTATAGTTTCTCATTTGAACAAACTAGTTGAGAATTTAAAATTCCAAAACCTAAATGATATATTAGGACAATGCAAAAAACATGATATACAATTATTAAGAATGAGAAACATTTTGATGGTAAACTTGATTTGAGTTATAATAATGATTTGCCTGTCATATTTTTTTGTTATATTTCACGTGTATTAAATATTGATTCATGCATATCTTAATTCTCAAGAACCTTGCTCTCATATTGTTATACTTCCATTCAAGCCGAAACTAGTGTTTCCACCACCATTCAAGCACTATCTAACATTTCGTTCCGTGTAATATGGTGATGTTTTAATAAATATACTTATTTCTCAATCTTCTTCTAAAATTAAATGTCTTACGATATTCGATACGATACATGATTTAAAAAAATAGGACGATACATGATTTGAATTCCGATTTGACGACTACCCAGTTATGTGCAAGCCACAAGGTACCAAGAGCATATAGAAGTTCGTTCCTCCATAAAAGTTCAAATCTCCTGAGAAATCTACAGGCAATGAATCCATCGAGGGAAAAAAACGAGACGTTGTGACTCCAATTAAGGCCTTGTTTGAATGGAAAGAATGAAGAGATGGAATGTGAATATCTTTCAAGGTCTCCCTCATTCTATCCTATGTATGTCCATTTAAAGTTTCTAGCCAATTACAGTTGTGTCAGCCCCATGTAAAGAAAGGAATTTGCAAATGTGATACTCTCCATTCAAAATTTTGATGCAATTAACCTTCCTTCAAATTGTTTTTAGCAAGTATTTTTCCTTTCCAAAAAATAATCAATTTCTCAAGTACATAGACCATATCCAAAAATCGTCATAATGATTCCGAGATTATTTAGCTCTGCAGTGAAACAAAGATGGTCCCTTGAGAATTAGTAATTAGCAGTGACAGTTGCATTACAAAACAATAATTACTAGGGCTAATATTGTACCTAACATACCTTTTAGAATAAAATGAATGAAAAACTTCCGTATATACCAAAGTTACCAAATAATGCTATCTCCGACATGTTTTTCCCTTGCAAAATATTCCCAAATGACTTAAGGGCTCGAAATATAGATTTATATACACGCATGCACACATAAATATGGCTACATACATACAAAAAAATAAACCAAGATAAAGCGAGTAAGGATATTTTTACATTTGCATAAACAAACCAAGAAATTGTTCAAGCTTCAATCGAGATTTATACCCAATCTAGCTCAAACTTAAAATATTGAAATTTCCATAATTCGATCTTATCGAAGCTTCTCTCAGATCTTAAACCAACTACAAATGTTTTTCCTTTTTTATCTTAAAAATAAAAAATCCTATCCAGCCATACCTATAAATTGTTAGAGAAAACATAAAACGATGTCATCATCATGAAGAAAGCAGATGGATAGCCAGATGTAAATGAGTATATGCAAATATCGACGATACATACACAGAGAAAGTGACGGGGAGGGAGAAAGCAAGATCATACTCTTAAAAGTTGGGCTAAACCATGAAAATATAGTATGGTGTGACTTCAAATCCAGTTGCCCTCTTCGACTCATCTTTCACAGTCCAATTGGATTGGGTAATTTGAGAAGAAGAGAGAAAAAAAAATTAATTCCTTTCGAATAGAGAGAGAGAGAGAGAGAGGGATGATAGAAATGAGAATAAATGAAATGAAACCACAATCGTTGCTCAATTTTTGAATGTCTCCAAAAGAAAATAAATTTGGAGAGAAGGGAAAATAGAGACAGTGAGTACCATTTTTGTCCCTAATTTTAAAAGTGATTTCCCTTTTTACTCCGCCATCTCACATAATAAAATTTCTTCTATTTTCTTTCTCTCCTCCATCTTCCCCAAACAATAGGGGGGCAATGTAGTCTTTTCCTTTTTTCCTCACAGATTATCCAAACAAGTAAGAGCACAACCATCCTTTATCTTCTTCTCTTTTGTTTTCCTCCCATCCTTTATCTTCTTCTCTTTTGTTTTCCTCCTCCATAATTATTTATTTTCTTTTCTGACCTACTTTCCCAAAGGAACCAAACAGAACATAAGATTTTCTAATATTATAGTCACTCTATGGAAGTAGATCCGAAGAAACCAAACTATGGAAGAAATTGAAGATTTTGTTGTCGATAAAAAATTGATTATGAAGTCAATAGATTTATGAGACGGATAAGAAATGAGATAGAAAAGATCCTAGATGATAAGCATGCATAGGAAAGAGAACAATACGAAAAGTGGAAGCAAGAAAAATTAAGGAAGCACCCTTTTCAGGAAGGAAAGGAATTATTTACCTCATTCAAAGCACAATCATGCAAACATTTAAGTGGCTTGCAATTTATTCATGCCTCTAGCTTTCTCACATTTTTACTCTTTGATCCAACCCTCGATGTAACACGTCATAGCATACTATAACTTTACCATTTCATCATAGTTGCACAGTCTCACCTACCATAGGAGTTACGAGCCTAAGCTCTTTTTTTTTTTTTAATGGGGGGGGCGGGGGGCGGTTGCCTAAGTTTAACTCCTGAGCAACACATCACCTATTCCTTTCCCTTAAGAAAGGGTCTTCTTTTGTTTGTTCTCGCTTTGGCATTTCTTTTTGTCCGATGTTTGCATATGCGTCTCATCTAACATCTTTACATGTATTCTCATTTGTCAATCAATCTCATAAATCCACATGTTCCAATTCATTTTTGCATCCCCATATCTTTTCCCCTTCGAGCCTATCCAAATGGTACACATAATACATCGTAGAATTATTGCATTGGCATCCTAAATGCGCAGTCCCGCCTATTTTAAGAACCTAACCTAGACAAACTATGATTAACTCATGAAAAGCTCTTTAAGAACTGGGCCCAAATATAAGGCTTCAACTCCGCTTGTTTAACTATTAAACGAGTATGAACAACTTCACAATCCAATAAAGCCAAGTTATTTATGAATAGTTCGATTCTTGGAAGCCCTACTCATGTAAGGAATGCCATGTCACGTGAACACTTTATCTTATCTTCAAGCATTGAAGAAAATTTTTTGAAAACGTTATAAGCTTAACATCTGCCTTCCCAATTATAAATTGGTAAGCATGGCCCATGCATAAATTATATTTTAATAGACTTTTTGTTCCTAATTGTAGCTTTTAAGACATTTTCCCTATTGTCTTGAATCTCTATCAACCACGGATCTTTTGACAATATAGGGCTTATGTGGAAAAATTGCAAGTCTTCAATAACAAGCCGTAGATGCTAAAGAATTTTTGGCAAATGACAATATTTTATAGTATAACCCAATATGACCATTTTAAAATTTTAACTGACAACACATGGTTCTTGCATAATGCGCACAATCACCACTATCATACCTCGGGGTATTCACATGGGAGACTTGTGGCAGTTGTCATAAATCCGTAGGATATTATAGGATAGGAAGGGTGGAGTTATATTGTTGAAGGTGATTTGAAAATGGGTGAGATGAAAATGGAACTTCATATCTACCCTCAACTTGAATGTTAGTCTTAATTGCCATAAATATTAAAAGAATAATATAAAAGTTCTAATAGGACTGCAAGAAAAGGCTATTCCAAGAGGGAAGTGTCTTTATAGTATAGCATAAATATAGTTTCCCGATTGGATAAAGAGATAGATGACAAATATATAAGGTTTTCCAATAAGGCTTAAAAACCCTAAAAGAACCCAAGGATGCATTGAATGTAATAACGCCTTTTGACTTTTTGCATATCTAATATCATCCTTCGGTTGAATTCGCTTTTGTATGTGTTCGACATAGATTTGGAGTCGCAACAAAATTTGCAAGGTTTCCATGTTCTGTTACTCTTTTCACCTTTCTATATTTAAGCCATGATTGACAACTTGGCTTTTTTGGCTTTTTAGCTAAAAACACTAAAAAATCAAAATTGCTCGTTTGGTAAATAAGCAAAAAAACAAAAAAGCTAAAATGTCAAATCAAAACACGAACTCCCATAATAATCTATTCAGACTCCCATCACTTTCAAAATACAATAATACTCCTTATTCAAAACTTATTAACTACCACAACCAACTACATATAATTGTTAATATTAAATACATAGATGGAAAAACTTGTCCACTTTGAACAAAAAGCAAAAAAGCTAGTTTTTTACCCAAACAACCAACTTTAAAAAATCTAGTTTAAAAACTAAGTTACCAAACAATCTACTTCAAACCCAATCTAGTTTTTTTTTTTTTTTTACTAAAAACGCAAAAAAGAAAAAAAGACTAGCTTTTAAGCTAGTTGCCAATTGGGCCCTTAGCTTCATTTTTCAAGGATCCATGCTGTTGAGGGAATCCCCATTTCGTGAGTGCACCCTCAAAGTTCCTCAAACTCCAATAAAGTGGAATAGCAACATTATTGGCTGTTCACACGAGGCATGTTTGCACAAATTATTATCAATCATTAATTTATTACTCCTCAAAGTTATTAATCCAAGCTCATAATAATCCAAGCGCAAGGCAAAGAACAAGAAACTTGAAATTGAACAGTTCATCCGACTTTATTTACTTATTGCCATAGAACGGTCATATGAATCCAGAACAATGTGATGCCCTTATATCTAGCTTTCACACTCCCGACTCCAAACCTCGATTTTCCACGGAGAAAAGTTTAATTTCGTAACCAGAACAGAAGGAGAATAACCAAAAATCAGATTCAGAAGAAAGCCCTGTACATGGCAAAAACAAGACATAGAAATGAAAAAGAGGGAGAACCTTGAACGGCGCCCATTTCCTTTTCAACTTTGGCCTGCATTTCGCGTAGGGCGCCAGCTTCTTCTTCGATCTCCTTCAGTCTCTTCTTCATGTCCTCCAAGTCCTATTCAACGGCAAAAACCATCAAGAACTAGGGCAGACTAGATACGAGTTGAGGAAGATGAATAGTAGAATACAGACAGAGAGAGAGAGAGAGAGGAGAACCTTGGAGTTAGGGTCGTCCTCTTCAGCCCTGGACATCTCTACATCGGCATCCATATCTCCGTCGGGGATTTCTCCTCCGTACACCTCGTGTTCTTGTTCTTGCTCCTGATGATCCATCTCTCTATTCTCGCTTCCCCTTTCTCTCTAGATACACATTTACGTTCAGAACTGTTTATAGACTTGTTTGAGCTCTGTGTAGTAGTTTTTAGGTTTCTATATATGTCCCCGACGCGAGCAATAAGGGCACAAATTTGAGGTGTGGTCGGTGATCGACGGAAAGGATGGGGCGAAAACGTAATTTAGTCGATTTTGTGGGGCTTGCCGAAGATTCCAGGTCTATGCAGGCTCATCCGAGTTAATTGACTTAATTCTAAGGCGAGTATGACAACTGATATAACTAGAGTGGAATTAATAACGAAGTACGATTAATATAAAAATTATAAATAAGGTTTAATTAGTTTTTTTATGTTTTATTTGGATAGAATAGTAAAATGAATTATACAAACTTATATTTATTTTTTGTGAAATTGAATAATATAAGATATGATTATTTTAGTTTATTTTCAAAATTACTCTTGTAATAACAAAATTTAACATATTCACACTACTCGCGGCAAAAAACGCCATTCTAGATGGCAAAAAACAAACAAATGCCTTAAATTTCAGCATCCTAACCTCTAACCAGACAGTGGAGGAGACATAGAGTAGAATTAGGAGCCACGCACGGAGTTTAATAGAGGTGAAAGTGCCGTTGGAGTCGACACTACCAGAGTTGTAGAATGAGGCGCGAAAGGCACTACGAAAGAGTCCGGCAACGCTGAAGTGAGACATCTGTACTATAATCCAAAGTTAGTCAGGGAGCGCGAGAGGCCGCGACTAAGTAAGTTATACTTTGGGCTCTTTAACCGCGTCATTGTATTGAATTTCGTGGTGAGGGATGGATTACTTATCCCTCAAGTTAGGTTTCATAATAATACACTCAAATCATCAAATTATTCATCCACCACTTCTTTTAATCAAACTCGAAAAATACAAAACAAACATTAACTTAATAAGCTCACATCTATACTAAGCCATTCTATGGATTCAAAACGCTTATCAAACAGGGCCTAAAATCATTTCAACTACGTTCGCTGATAGTTAAATTACAAAATCAACCATTGTTTAATGTATTTTATCAATTAGAATATATTTTGTTTTAAAAATAAAAATATGTAATAATACATATTTTTACTAATAAGATAAAGTATCTGATAGTTAATTACGTAATTTAACTATACGTACTTAAGCTTTTTCTTCTAATATACGCACAATATTTTCAAGGCTAAATTTCAAAGTTGTGTGTGTGTGTGTGTGTGTGTGTGTGTGTGTGTGTGTGTGTTTTATTATTTTCATTTAGTTAAAAATTTATAAAAAAATAAATATAAAAAATAA
>JAULJZ010124659.1:0-32213 GCA_032270985.1 Heliamphora pulchella
TATTGGTGGTTCGACATAATTTCATTGGTTTTGACGATTTTGACAATTGGGTTCAAATACCGAGCTTGGATCACTTCCCGAGGATCGAACTAAAGCACTATTCCAGCTGTTTTTATCATCGAATTCACCTAAGATTAGGCGAGGTCAAATTGGGGTGTCTACAGTCATGCAACTTGGTTATTATTTCTAGATATGCCACACATATCGTTTGAGCAAAGCAATGCAAAAAGCATGCGAGTAAGCAATAAAATAAACAAATAAGTACCTACGGAACATGCAAAAAGATTTCTACTGCTAATCATGCTATAAACAGACGGTATCGGACAAACAGAAGAGATTAAAAACATTGTTTCGAGCTACTGGATATACACAAAATACATGGCCGTCGCAACTAATGTTGTGACCGTGAGGAAATAAGGCACAAAACTGGCAGTCGTGCCAAACATAGGGTAACCGCGAGAAACATGATGGAAAATACTCACGGCTGTAACAAATAAAGGTCGCGATTGTGGTTTTTTAAAGGTCCAGAAAAGGGGAACACAGAACAAGGCCCAAAGGAGGCTCAAATGTATAGGATAAGCAGGACAGAGGCCCTGACCTATTGATTCTAAGTCAAATCCACCACCCTTCATCCGATATACAAATAATTACTCAAAACAAAATATACAGGATATTAAAATGATAACAGAATATGATAAACACATTTCTCATGTTACTGGCCTCAACAAACCTTACAGCCGTAGTATAGGTAGGTAACGGCCGTGACAATCATAGAAATAAAGATTACAGCTTTCGTAGAAAACGCGCGGCTTACATGGTATAGCTTATAAAATACACAGCTGTAACATTGAAAAGTCGCAGCCGTTGTATTTTAAATCCACAAAATACATGGGAATGAAGTTGTCGAGAATAGAGACCATGACCTATTTGGTCTAGGCTAGATCCCCTGTTCATCACTCACCAAGAAAATAAACTAAGACATAGAAAAGAAGCGATACTAAACAGAACAGTAAAAAGAAGAAAAACCTTAAAATAAATGAACATCAAGGGGTTTTTGAAAGAGTTTTCACATCTTAGCCTAAAAATAAAGGGTGCGACCGTGACTATAGGATGTCACGGCTGTACTATTTATAGGCATAAAGATGGTGGCTGGGCATAAAAATCTGATGGTCGCTAGTGTGGGTTTAACAAAAGATACAGCCAATACATTAGAAGGTCGCGGCCGTTATGTTTCAGAACCTCAGAAAACTATTGGTGCGCTAAGTGTGCCCAATAAATATTTGAAATAGAAAGCTACGAATACACTGTTTATAATAAAAACTGAAAGAAACAATACTTGTATTGAAATAAATAGCTAATAAGTAATAAAAACAGAAGAAATCTCACCCATGACATCCTCGGGGGAAGACAATGAGGGTTTATAGAAGAGTCGTGGTTCCTAAGGTTACCTTGTATGAATATCCACCTGCAATGGCCCCTCGGGGTTAGAATAGGATGGCTTCAAACCGATATCAGCTCTACGAGCTCCTCCAATGGAAGCAAGAGCACGACTAAGGCTCGAGAAACATGAAATGGATGGGTGAGTATTGATTTTGGCAGAGTTTGGACCTCCAGGTTCTTTCTCTCTCTATTTCTTTTGAAAAATGATGCCCTATTTATAGGCAAAACGGGCAACACTGACCCCTTCTGGAATGCTACCGTCTGTCCAAAAAGGGGTAACAGTGACGGCCGTTACCTTTTTGCTTTTGTACAGGGGTGGCCGTGACCTTTATGGTGGTGAGAAGGACAACTATGACTTTCAAAAGTCGCGGCTAGGTTTAGGGTTTCAACAAAAGTAACGGCCATGACAAAAGAAGTCGTGGCTTGCTTTAGGGTTTTCAAAAAGGTAGCAGCCGTAATAGGAAGGACACGGCCTGTTTTAGGATTTCCAAAAATGTGGCACCCGTGAGGCAATGTCATGGCCTGAGGGTTTTTTTTGTGATTTTCTTGGGTTTTTAGCCGAATTCGTGATTTCGCTTGCTTGGGAGTAACTTTAAGCATAAATCTCATTTTTTCGTCATTAGAGCACATTCGAGACGGATGGCTAAGATTTGACTTGGTCAAATTGGGTGTCTGCTCGAGCGCCCAACTACTAGTGCGCTTTTTCATTCAGCTGTCTGATTTGGTCATACAATTTTTCAGCTTTTCTATTGTTTTGGTACAAGGATAGTGAATTTAATTTTCTGTAATTTGATCGAATATGACCCACAATACCATAAAAATAACAGTTAGGAACAAAGTTTTCAAAACCAGTTAATTGTGGTAAGGGTTTTTGAAAAGATTTTCCCAAAATTTTAGTTTTGAACTGATTAGACTTTTTCAAAATATTTTTCATACCTGTAGGCATGCTGACAACTTTAACAAAGTTGATTTTACCAAAAGTCTTTGAGCCAGATGAACTTTCAACATACCCTATCCTAGTTCGAGCTAATGCCACTTTCTAAACACTTAGGATTTCTTCCAAATTCAGGGACCCTGCATTCAACTTCTTGAGAGTGATATTAGAAGTATGCAGTTTAGAATCCAACTCTTTAATTTTTGCCTCAAACTGGGATTTTGATTTTATTGAGTTTTGTAATTCCAATTCTAATTCAGAAACTTTGGATTTGAGGGAATCGCAAGACTCAATAAATTCCTTCCTCTGTTTGTTAGAACTGACTTGTTTCTCAGTCATTTTAGATTTAAAGATTTTTAGTTGAGAAACAAGAGCCTGAGACTCGGTGAGTTCTAATTTAAGGCCATCATTCTCTTCTTTCAAGGTCTTAACCTTCAGTGACAGCTTAGTGATAACTCTTGTCATTTTATAGCTTTCTTTGTGAAGTTTATTGTAAGCCCACCGAAGATTCTTCTCATTCCCATCTTTAAACTCTGCACCTAGATCTAGTTATTCTTTTCCAGAATCACTGTTGGATGCACGTGATTCATGGTTAGAAAATTCAAACTTAAATAATCCAGTAGAAGCAGTTAAAGCAACAAACTTACACTCTTCATTCTCAGGTTCAGACTTAGTTTCTTTTTTTTGGGTAATTGTTCAGACTTAGTTTCATCGTCTGTTGACTCAACTTCATGATCCCATGTCACAGTAAAGACATTTTCTTTCTTTTTCTTTTTGTTTGGACAATTCTATACAATATAACCATACCCTTTGCACTCGAAGCACTGTATATTTTGGTTTTGAACCTTAGCTTTTTTCTTTTCAAACTTGACCACATTCTTACTTTTATCACCAAGCTTTCTAGATAAAAGTAAGAATGTGGCCAAGCTTTCAAATTTGTTTTATTTAAAACAAATTTTTTCACGATAAAAGCCATAACCTTAAGGGCAAATTCTGCCTCGTCATCATAAGACTCCAAGTCAACCTTTGTAGATTTTAAAGCAATGCCTTTTGATATTTTAGATTAACGTAGAGTTGATTCAAAAGTCTGAAGGTTTCCAACCAACTGTTTCACTTTTAGAGAATTGACGTCCTTACTTTCTTCAATAGCAGTAACCTTTGGTGGGAATCATTCAGGCAGTGATCGTAAGATTTTCCAAACAATACGAGATTCTGGGATTTTCTCACCAAGAATAAGACTGGAATTGAAAATGTCACTCAACTTGGAATAAAATTCATTAAAGATCTTATTATCTTCCATTTTAAGAGTTTTAGAATTTGCAGTGAGCCTTTGAAATTTAGAGATTTTCATAGTTAAAGTACCCTCATGTGTGACTTTAAGGATATCCCATGCATCTTTAGCGATTTCACACTGTAGACATGTCGGGATTGTATACTAAAAATTATAAATTTTATTTGGTTTTAGTATTTAATTTTATTTTAGTAAAGTTATTTTTCTATTTTATGAGAATCTTAATAAGCAATGAATGTAATATTATTTCTTTAATATTATGCATGGATGTCCTTTATTCTGTATAGTATTTAATATGGTTTGTAGAGTACGACTTGCACACAGAAGACCAGATTATAAGTTCTTGCAGAATATGAGTTTTTGTTCACAGTTTAGATGAAATTTGACAAACCATTGGTGCGACTGTAGCACAAAATTTTAGTAGGCTTGTTTTAGTTACGGGGAACAGATAATAGCGTCGTTTATTGTTCCGACTCACTATTGTAGTACACTTTGTGTGTATTGATCAGAACTACATTGGGGTAATTAATTTTATACTGACTATATAAATTAATTAAATTTCCAAGGTTATTATGAGTACTTATGCTCTTAATCCCAAAATAATTATTATTTACGCATATTTAATATTCGTTGTTTTCATTCATTAGAGTGTGCAATCTTTTATGGGTCTATAATCCCGGTGAGTTGGATAACAGTATTAATTATATGGTAAATATTAATTATTAACGGAATCCACATCTCAATTGATCTGGATTGACGATGCCCCTTAAGTAAACTTACAAGTTTTAACTGGGCCTAACCCTACGGTGGATTTAATTATTCAGTAGTCAAATAAGTTAAGCGAAAGGGCTTAAAGAATTTTAAAGATGCTAATTAAATTAAATTGTCAGTAATTAAATATAATTGGTGGATATAAAAAATCTTAACGTGGAGAGATGAATTAAGTATTTAATAACAGGAGTTCAATGCAATTAGGTCTTGAGATTATGGTTAAGAGTGCAGTTATAGTTCTTTAGTAGTATGAACTGTAATTTAGTAGTTTATGAAAATTGTAGAAACCGCTGCAAGGTTTTCATAATTACAGAAATCGCTGAGAGGTTTTCATATTTGTAGAAACCGCTAGAAGGGTATCTGGATCACACTTGAAATTTACGTCATAATTACTCTACAAGTTCCTACCGTAGCCAATAAATATGCGGGTAGATTGAACCAAGTTCATAAATTGTCTTCCAAGACTAAGTTTGTCTAGGTTCTACCGGTACCAATTCTCAAAAAATCGTAACCCACACTACGTTCTGGAATCGCATCGGGAATACAGTAGAAGGCCTGTTCGGAGCTTCAACTTAAAGAATCAAAGTTCGTAGTTAAAGAAACAACCAAAAAGGTATTCATCTAAATTAATTGTGGTGGCACGAGTTTTATTTTGATCTTTTGACATCAAAAAAATTTATTTGGAGCCTATTTCGGCGATTGCCCATCCATTTTTTATTTTTCAAAAAATCGTTTACAAATCAATGATTTTAACAGTTTGCCTCCAAGAATTGGTATCAGAACCGTTTTGATTTTGTTTACGATTAATCGAGGGGGCGGGTAGATTTGGAATTGTGTTAAATATGTTTTACAAACGTTCTAATCTCGGTTTTATGATCATTATTTTATTGATGTTTGACTGAATGGTTAAATTATGATTATAATTTATTTATTTTTATTCACGATGGTTGATCGTGATAGTTTAACCTTTTTTAGTTCGAATGTGAGCTTTCAGGATATAGGTTTTTAATGTAAAAGCTTTTATTTGTTTTTAAATATTATTTAGAATATTTAAGAACATGTTCAAATATCCAAGAACATGCAGCAGCGGTAACAGGCGACGACGGAAGCAACATTCCAGGCCTTTCGATGGCTGTTTTCAGGGATATTTTCGTGCAATTTTTTGGACAAAAAAATACTATTTTTTCAGAACTATTTTTCAGAAAAAACTAGATGAAAATTGGGTCTCAAAATGGGCCGCAGATGTAACGACCTCGTACAGACCCTAGTTGTAACAATCTGGTTGATAACGACCCGTGCAAAGACCTAGCCCAAACCCTAGTATTAGTGATGAATAGTCTACGAGACCATAAAATACAAGAAATTCAGAATCCTACTCGAATCGAAAACTCTAAGTTCGATCCGAAAATCCTAAAAAGGTCTAAAACTCAAGCAACAAAATCATAGCACCCGGATAGTCTCCTAACATTCTAAATGAAGTAAATATCATAAAATAATCAATTAAAAATAAAAAATCCTCATAAATAGGGTGAAATAACCGTTTTGCCTCGAATACAGCAAAAAGTCTTAAAAATTTAAATTTTGACATATGGATACCCTAAATCAAGAATTTAAGTATAATTATGTAGTAAAAGATAAAATAATATTAAAAATTCCAAAAATACCCCTTAGTGGCCGACCACCATCGGAAGAGTCCCAAAACGTGACTTCTTGCTTTTTTTTAGCTTAAAATGATGAGAAAGGTATTAAATTAATCATTATAATGATCTAATACTTGCTGAACAAGTAATATACATAATAATATAGTGTTTTAGGTCAACAAAAGAAAATAAATCATTATTGAAGTCTATACACAACAAAATAAGTCAAAAAATTACATATTGTCAAAATAGCTTAATTTGACTTAAAAGACTACATCTATTTAATCAATTGCTATGGAAACTATGATAATACATGAAAATATTATATTTCTCATAAACATATTAAAATTATAAGTCTCAGTAGAAAAAAGACACCAAACAAATACATCAAATTAACTTTTAATGCATTTTTTGCACAAAAGGGCACGCAAACCAATGCAAAACCCTTTGATTGATGTGGGGTCAGGTTTTTGTCCCCCAAACAGCCCCTATCTGTATTTAGCTTCCCCAAATCTGATTTTGTTACCTTAAAACCATCACCATGTCAACTCATATCAACTCAACCCATGTGAAGTGGAAGAGAAAAATGAGAAAAAAGTACCTTAATTAAATCTTTTGTCTCCCCTTTGTCCCCTAGCCTTTGCCTATATAAACTAAGCCTAAACACCTCTTCTCCCCTTCATAGTTTCATCCAAGAGAGGGAGAGAAACCAGACCTCTTGTCCTTGAGTGTTTACGAGAGTTTGAGGAAGAAGAAAGGTTGGAAAAATCAAGGAGATGAGTTTTTCTAAAGCTAAGTTCTTCCATGCCACCATCCCTTGAGCCCTCTAAATAAGTAAGTAAAACCTCTAAACCTTTTGTCTAATATCCCTCAAAATATCCCCCAATACATCCCTTTAAACACTCTAAGAATCAAGAACTGAAATCAAACCGAAAAGGCGTCGTAGTAACAAAATAGGGGCTGCTATGTTTATAGGTGATATGAGATGTTGTTGTATGTTGTTATCTTTGAGTTTGATGATTTACAAATGTTCTGGAGCCTTGATATTAAAGTCTAAAACACAAGCATGCAAAGAAATGGAACAAAAACTTGACATGACATAAATAGAAGACTTGGACTCTAAGAGACTTGATTTTTGAGAACATAGATGTTTCTGCCCTGAACTTTGGAATGCCATAACTCAATGTCGAAAATTGATCTAAGCATGTTCTATATGTCCAGATTTATATTTTTGTGTTGTCTTTCGTCCAAAATTGGTTTCAACTCATTTTCATTAGTAGAATTCAAGATATTGCAATTTTACCAAAGTGTGTCATTTTCCAACCAGTTAACACTACTGACTTGGAAACCCTAGTTTAAAGTGAGATCCGAACTTTGGTCACAACAGGAAAGTTGTAAATAACATGTATATCTATCTACCCAGAAACAATGATCACAAAATATTGAGTTTTAATAAGTAAAAACCCCTTGAAAGTCACTGTTGAGTTTCAACCCTCAAGGGACACTTCTGTCACATATTTTTTTGTAGCTCAAAACCCCTATTTTTAATGACCTATTTCAACAGTGGTCTACATGAATATTGTAGCTAACATATTGAAGTACTTTCTTCCCAAAAATTAGACCTTAAACCCTTGGGATGAAACCCCAAAACCGTTTCAAACCCTTTGTCCAAAATCGGCTCTGCTGAGTTTTGGCGGCTGACAGAACCTTCCTCTTAAAATAGCCAAAATGTCTAACTTGTTTCAAACAACTACCCTTAGCTTTAAACATGAAACTTGTAGGGGACATGTTAAACTAGAACATACTAAAAAATGGGATCATTTGGACTTAAAAGGATACTCCAAAACCGAGACCAACAGAAGCATAATTTTGGTAAAATCTTGAGAAAAGTGCTGAACTATTTTTACTTAAGATGAATTGTTCATCCATTTGCCTTCGGTTTTGGCCTTTGTGTTAAATATGAGAGTTGTAGAAAATATTTTTATCTAAATGGTGTATAAAAATCATATCTTGATTTTACGTCTAGATTCCCCAAAACCTTGTTGGCCCTTTTAATTTAATACTTGACTTTTGGCCTTAAAATTTGTTAAGTGTTTGTTTGAATACCCTTCACTATGAGACCCGAGCTTTTGTATGATGTTTGATTTGAATTAGTTGATTAGTATATTAAGTAAATGTATGATGATTTAGAACTCATGCTATCATATTTGAATCATATCTTGAGAATTGTAGCTTGTGCTTCACATACTTGTACCTTATGCTTTGCGCGTTGTACCATGAATCTTGCCATGTTGATGCCATGTTATAAATTGTTGCACTTGAGATCGATGGTACACATTATGAGCATCTTCACTTGCATCTTGGCATATTGGAGTCCATCTGTACAAATCGTTGTTGGGATGAGCTGTATTGAATTATTCGTCTTGGTTTTAAATCTAGGGCGTCCCTGGTTGCCATTTTCGAACATGTTTTGGAATGTATTCTCCTTGTATACCATGGGTGCGTCCCCGGTGTTACAAATTTGGTTTATACACCCTGGGTGCATCCCTGGTGTTTGAAATGATTTATGGATATTGTTGGGTACCATGGGTTCGTCGCTAGCATTTTGATTTCGATAGCTTGAACTTTGGGTAAGTTCGAAGAGAGCCCAATTATGACGGTCCTAAATCCCTCATCTTGGTACTATGTATAATGTGAATGTCTCTTGATTTCTCTTAGACTTTGGGTTGACACCGGTGAAGGCATCACGCATCTTATGGTGGGAATTGTCGGCCTGGATAAGGGTGGCTAATAATTGGTTGGCCTCCCCCCACGCCGTTCCCATTGAGTAAAACAGCTGTGGCATGAAGCTCGATGACGCATTTACTAATCGCAATGAGGCGCGATGATGGCTTTGGTGATCAAATCCCATCAAGTCTACTCTGGCGATTCCCGACGTGAAATTCTTGTTATAATCTGGGTACATGTTGGGTTGGGCATCTGCATTTCATATATGCATGTTTATTGACTTATTTACTATCCTATCATAAATTTGTCTATCTCCTTGACTATAAACTATACTGGGTGTTGTGTGGTATGTGTTGTGATGAATTTTGTGCCGTGAGATTAGTTAGAAGGTTAGAGTGTTTTGCTTCTAGACCTTGGCTCATGGCATTCGTGCCACAGGTAAGGAAGGGCTCTTGAAGGAAGTCATCCTAGAGGGAGAAGAAGAGTTTAAAGAACAGGGTGAGTTCCAAGAGCACGTGAATTTTGCTGATGCATTTTGAAGAGTCAAGACTTCTGGTTTTGTGCTTATATTCAGTTCTCTCGCGCTTAGTGTAATTTTTAAAATTTATTGGTAAAATTATAATATTATGTACTTTTGAACGGTTCAGAACTCTTTTATGAAATAATAACTAACGTATGTAAATATGAATGAATGGCTAGAATATTCTTTTATTTATATTTATGTATGTCCCGACGTGTCCGGAGGATGGAATGTCACAGCAGAAGGCAGCAAAAGCCGCGACATGTGGTGGCGCTGGCGGTGCTTGTGGGCCGACTATGGTTGCTATGTTCGGGGCAGCTATTTTGGCTGATATGGATCGGGTCGGTGCTGTATTTGTATAACACTACAACTCGAGAAATCCTGATACGACTTGAATGCCGAAAGCTAATTCTAATAAGGATTGAAAGATTACGAATTAATCTCTGAACATGAGACTAAAACTCAAAAGAATTTCTATTTGATCATAAAATCAGGATATATATATATATATATATATATATATATATATCTTGCGTTTATATTTATTTAAACTGCATAGATGATATATATCTATTTTATTTATTCCTGATAATTTTAATCAATTCACAAAATTCGATTTTAATTAATATTTTGTAAAAAAAATAAAATTAAGTTTTTTTTAATTAAAGTCGTTTTAATTAAATGAAAAAAATTTAGATATTTTATTTTTACAAAATAACACATAAGTTGATTTTTTTAATAAATCGGATATCTTGAAAAAATGTAAAAATTAATTTTAAATTTTGAATTAATTAAATGAAAAAATATTTAATTTTAATAAATTATTATTTTTCAAAAAATATGTAACGTAAAAATAAAATACTTAAATGGTTTTATTCAATACCTTAACTGTAAAGTAAAGAAAAAACTATGCATTCGTTGGTAAATTTATTTGTTACGCATTAAAACACGGAAAGAAGGCTTGACAAATTAGAATCTTATAGATCGTGTATATGAAAAGATGTTTTAAATCTTTCGAATCGTGCAGTTTTCAAAATTAATAAATTTATTTTAATTAAACATATTGTTATAACCCTAAAAAATATTTTAAAAAATCTAAGTGGGAGAGAAAATTTATTCACAGATAAATCTCGTGATCTTCTTTACCAGTTTGTAAGTGATGTAATTAATTCTGCGTGTTGGCAGTAAGGCCTTCCTCTCCACCGGACAGAATTAATTGTGGTGCCGTCGGTATGGACCTCTTTCAGGGATAATTTTGGATAATTGTTACTGTAGATCACTTCTCCATTTGAAGGGTTCATTGTGAAACGATTGATTTGGGATTAGGTGGAGGTTAACACTTAGTTGTAAATAATAGTATTCTCTCCATCTGAGTTACTGTTATTATTTACTAGACTGAAGTTATGTCAGCTATTTAATTTTACTTGGCATGGTCTGTTGTCTAGATAGCAAAATTAATAGGAATTGGCTTGTCTGGACAAACGATGAATAGTAGACGCTCTCCCATCGATGCATGCAATTCACAAGGTACTAGGTTGCAGGCGAATTTTTTAAAATGGTTGAGTGGACCAATTATAAAATAAATTCAAAATTTTTTTCATCATAATTAACGATTATTTTAGTTATGTGATTCTCATAATTAAAATAGTTTTTAATCCACTCGAGACCATTCTCAAAGAAAAAACTAACGGGACCAAACTATGTAGACTAAAAAAGAAACTTAGATATTGTCTTAACTGCTGAGGACTACAAGTTTGTATTATCTGAGATTTATCCACCAGTACTTGATGAGAGGGCGACTGAACAACAAAATCCAAACTTATCAAAAGTGGCAAAAAGCTGATCAGATGGCTCGCTGTCACATTTTGGCTTTCATGTCAAACATATTGCAGCATCAGCATCAGTCTATACCCAATGCCTGTGACATGATTATGAACCTCAAAGAAATATTTAGGGATCAAAATTGTGCTACTAGGCAGGTGGCCATGAAATCTCTGATGAATACAAGCATGGCTGAAGGCAGCCCAGTTAAGGATCATGTTCTAAAGATGATCAGTCATCTGAATGAACTGGAGATCCTAGGAGCTGAGATTGACGGGGAAACCCAGGTCGATATCATACTCCAGTTGCTGTCTGATAGCTTTAAGCAGTTCTGTCTGAATTATTCCATGAATAAGCCCAGTTTTTCATTGGCAGAACTTCTTAAAGAACTTCAAGCAATCGAGGGTGTTCTTAGGAAGCCATGTACTGTGCATGTGGCTAAAAAAAGTTCATCCTCTATGTCGAAAGATAAGAAGAAAAGGTTTAGAAACAGGGAGGCATAAGTCCAAAAGCAGCTAAGGGGCCAAAAGCTGGTGTAAAGAAGCCGAGGGACAAGTGCTATCACTTAACCAGTTTGGGCATTGGAAAAAGCGGTATCCAATTTTTCTCATTAAGAAGAACAAGCAAGGTAGTTTCTGTTCAGTAGTGATTGAAACATGTTTAGAGGTGTTATCTACCGGTACCTGGTGTGTAGATACGGGAGCCACTAATCATGTTTGTAATTTTTTGTGGGGGGTCTAAGAAACTAGGTAGCTAAGTGATGGAAAAATTTACCTACATATGGGCAATAATACAAGGGTGACAACAGTTGCAGTGGGAGATGTCAGTCTCAATTTTAGTAGAGATAAGATTTTAATTTTAAAAGAATGTCTTTATGTATCTTCTATTAGAAAAAATTTAATTTCAGTTTCTAATTTAATAAAGGATAAATATTCTGATCATTTTAATGACTATGTGATTATTAAGAAAAATAAATATTTTATTTGTTCTGATACATTGATAGATGATCTGTTCATTATATCTCCTATCTTCCCTACACTGCAATTAATTGAATTGAATAACACATCTAATTTATCATATAAGAGAAAGGATCCTTCTTTAATGAACTAAACGTTTATTTAGCACTTACGATTAGGTTATATTAATCTAAAAGGAATAAATAGACTGATCGAAGATGGACCTTTGAGTTTATTGAAAGTAGAGGCACTTCCAGTTTGTGAGTCCTACTTAGAGAGTAAGATGACCAAGAGGTCCTTTTGGCCAAAGGCTATAGAGCTGAAAAACTATTGGAACTGGTTCACTTTGATGTGTGTGGTCCTTTAACTATCCGGATTAGAGGTGGCTTTGAGTACTTCGTCAGTTTTATTGAAGACTACTCAAGATATGGATACATTTACCTAATGCACTGTAAGTTTGAATACTGAGAAATTCAAAAAATTCAAGACAGAGGCGGAAAAGAGTCTAGGTGAAAGTATCAAATCACTACGATCCGACCATAGTGAGGAGTACCACTTTGGAGAGTTTAGAGACTACTTGTCGTCAAAGGGAATTATATTCCAATTGATTGCACCGAGCACTCCGCAACGGAATGGTGTAGCAAAAAGAAGGAATATGACTCTTATGAAGATAGTAAGATCCATGATGAGTTATTTAGGTTTACTCGATTCGTTTTGGGGACTCGCATTAGAGACAGCGGCTTACATTCTGAACTTAGTACCTTCTAAGTCAGTACCTTCTACTCCCACAGATATGTGGACTAGACATAAGCTTAGTCTAAGACATATTCGGATGTGAAAGTGTCCAGCACATGTGCTGAAAGAGAACGCAGGTAAGTTAGAACTGAGGATAAAAGTCTGTTTCTTTGTCGGGTATCCCAAGGAAACGAAGGATGATTTATTTTATAATCCTAAGGATCATAAGGTCATTGTTAGCACTAATGCCCGATTCTTGGAATAGGATTATATTATGGACCACAACCCCAAAAGTAAAATCGTTCTGGAAGAATTGAGAGGAAATACCAGTAGAATAGAAGAAGAACCACAAGTCACTAATATCCCATTGCCTCGTCGTAGTGGGAGGATTATCAAGACAGGTGTAGATCCTGATCATGGTGCTACCATTAACATTCCAAACAAGTATGTGGGTCATGGTGTGTAGGGATCATATTCTGCACAGCACGTTATTGCTAGTACACAAACGCAGATTGTGCCTCGTCATAGTGGGAGAGTTGTGCATGAACCCGATTGGTATATGATCTTGGGAGAGTCTTTTGATAGGATCCCAGTAGAACTACATACCGAACCCTATAACTATAATGAAGCACTCCAGGATAAAGATGCAGATCTTTGGCAAAAGGTTATGAATTTAGAGATAGAATCTATGTATTCTAATTAGGTCTGCGAACTTATTAAACCACCTGAAAGGATAAAACCCATCGGATGTAAGTGGATCTACAAGAGGAAGGTTGAAACTTTCAAAGCTAGGCTTGTTACAAAAGGGTTCACTCAGAAAGAAAGGATCGATTATGAGGAAATCTTTTCGCCGGTAGCCATGCTTAAGTCTATCTGGATTCTCTTATCCATTGTGACTCATTTCGCTTACAAAATTTGGCAAATGGATGTCAAGACAGCGTTTCTTAACGAAAGTCTTGACAAGTGTATCTATATAGTACAATTAGATAGTTTCATAGCAAAGGGCCGAGAGCACATGTTGTGTAAACTTAAGAGATCCATTTATGGAGTTAAGCAGGCATCGATGTCTCAGAATACTTGGTTTGATGAAGCCAAAAAGTCTTTTGGTTTTGATCAGAGACTAGATGAGTCTTGTGTGTACAAGAAGCGTGACGGAAGCATGGAAATCTTTCTAGTACTTTATGTTGATGATAGCTCATTCATCAGAAATGATGTGGGGGTGTTATCTTCGGTAAAAGTATGGTTATCTGGGCAGTTCGATATGAAGGACTTGGGAGAAGTCAGTCACATCCTTGGAATCAAGCTTTTACGAGATCGAAAATAAAGGATGTTGGGCTTATTACAAGAAAAGTATATCGATGACGTCCTTGTTCATTTTAGTAAGCAGGATTCCAAGAAAGGATTTCTCCCTTTCAGACATGAAATTACTCTATCCAAGGATTAGTGTCCTAAAACACCTAATGAGATAGAGAAGATGAAGGTGGTTCCTTATGCTTCGACAGTAGAAAGCTTAATATATGCTATGCTTTGTACTAGACCCGACATCTGCTTTGTTGTTGGCATGATTAGCAGATATCAGTCTAACTCAGGACAGGAGCATTGGACTGTGGTAAAGAATATAATCAAGTACCTAAAAAGGACTAGAGATTATATGTTGGTTTACTAAAAAAATAGTCTAGTACCTTTAGGGTACATAGACTCAGATTTTTAGTTAGACAAAGATTCTCGTAAGTCTACCTCAGGATATGTGTTTACCTTGGGAGGTGGAGCTATTAATTGGAGGAGTATCAAGCAGTCCAGCATTGTTGATTCCACCATTGAGGTTGAGTACATGGTAGCTTCTCAAGCAGCCAAGGAGACCGTTTGGCTCAGGAACTTCCTGTTGGATCTAGATGTGGTCTCTTCAGTTCAGTCAGTTATTATACTTTATTGTGACAATAGCGGAGCTGTTACAAACTCGAAGGAGTCAAGAGTCTACAAGAAAGGAAAGCACATTGAGCGTAAGTATCACCTGATACGAAAAATTATATAGATGAGTGATGTTGTTGTGACCAAGGTTGCATCAAAAGATAACATTGCAAATTCTTTTACAAAGAGTCTACCGGCTAAGACTTTCGATAGTCATATAAAGGGCATGGGAGTCAGATGTATGAAAGTATGATTTTGAGTATAAGTGGAAGATTGTCACGATTGTATACTAAAAACTATGGATTTTATTTGGTTTTAGTATTTAATTTTATTTTAATAAAATTATTTTTTCATTTTATGAGAATCGTAATGAGTAATGAATACAATATCATTTCTTTAATATTATGCATGAATGTGCTTTATTCTGAACAGTATTTAATCTGATGTGTAGAGTACGACTTGCACACAGAAGACCAGATTGTAGGTTCTTGCAGAATATAAGTTTTTGTTCACGATTTGGATGGAATTGGATAAACCATCAGTACGACTGTAGCACAAAGTTTTAGTAGGCCTATTTTGAATACATGGAATAGATAATAACGTCGGAATCCACATTGGGGTAATTGAACAGGATTAAATACTAAGACGCTACCACATACTACAGTCGTAACCAAGACAGGTCAACTAAAACTCTGTGTTACAGTCGTAATGATGATATGTCCATTTCCATCTAAACTGTGAACATAAAACTTATATTCTGCAAGAACGTAAATTTTGATCTTTTGTGTGCAAGTCGTACTCTACACACTAGATTAAACATTATACAGAATATCAAACATCCATGCATACCATTAAAGAAATGATACACATATATTCCTCATAAAGATTTTCATAAATAAAAAATTAATTTTATTAAAATAAAATTAAATACTAAAAACATGATTTTCAATATACCAACCCTAACAGTATATACATCGCCTAGGCTTCATGCCACATCTGTTTTACTCAATGGCAATGGCGTGGGGTCTGAGCCACCCTCCGAGCCAACCAAGTCCAAATTCGATGATCAATCAATACACAATAAATCGGTTTATCCCACCTTAAGACTCGTGATGCCGTTGCCGGTGTCAACCTAAAGTTTAAGCCATTAAAATTAGAACACTAACGACGAACCTGTGATGCCCAACAATATCCATGATAAACAATTTTCAAACACCGGGGATACGCCCAGGGTGCTCACTGAGAATATATCCCAAAACAGTTACAAAACTGGCTACCAAGGACACCTTAGACTTAGAGCTGAGAAAAAGAATAAGTCCAATATATCCCAACACACAATGGTAGATACAAAAAGGACTCTAATTTACTGGAATGAAAATGTGATAATGCCCATGATTTACAACATACATCTCAAGTACAACTATATATAGCATGGCGTTAAACTAAGTATGGCATAGCACATAGTACAACTCATTAAAACACTAAGTACAAGTATCTAAAGTATAAGTCGCAATTTTAATTACCCAAAAAAAAGTCATAATTCTCAAGACTTGATTCGAACTTTATAGCATGAATTCTAATCATTATATAATTACTTTAAAACATTAATGATTCAATTTAAATCAATTAAATCATATACTTCAAGTCCCACAATAAAAACATGTCAACTACACACTTAACAACTTAAGGGTCAATTTTGAAGTATCAATTTAAAAAGGACAACAGTGTTTTTGGGTACCTAGATTTTGATTTAAGTTCTAATTTTTTGTCAGCATTTAGATACAAATATTTTCTACAATTTTTATGTTTAACATCAAGATCAAATCCTAAGGTAAGTAGGTGATTAATTTCATTTAAGTGGAAATGGTTCAGCATTTTACAGAGAAAAGTACAGAAAATGTGCCTCAGTTGGTCTCATTTTTGGGGTATCAAATCAAGTCCAACAGGTCTGTATTTTGGATAAATTCTAGTTTAATATGTCCCCTACAAGGTTCATGAATAGTGCTAATAGTAGTTATTTGAAACAAGTTAGAGATATTGGCTTATTTATAAAATCGGTTTAGTCAACTATAAAATACACAACAAAATCTAGTTACAATAGAGTTTAAAAATGGTTTGAGGGACCACCCATGGGTATCTAGATCTGATTGTTGGATGATAAATAGTTCAATAGGTTACCTACACCTTTCATGAAAATCACTTTTGGATTTTATCACTAAACATATGGGTATCTGGTCATACAAAAACATGTGACAGAGGGCTCTGTTACTCACAGATCCACAACAATGACTTTAAGATGTGTTTTGGTCTATAAAATCTCAATATTCTGGGCTTATTTTTGGTGAATAGCAAGATATACATGTTATCTAAAATTTTCATGTTTTGACCTATGCTCGGATCTCATTCTAAACTAAAGTTTTTAGGTCTGTAAAACTGAGTGGTCAAAAATTGACACACTTTGGAAAAAATGTCATATATCAAATTCTACTTAGTGAAATCTGTTCAAACCCATTTTGTATGAAAGATAACATCAAAACCTAGGTCTAGCCATAAAAATCACACTTAGATCATTTTTCTATATATATAGTTATGATAATTCAAATTTCGGGGCAAAAAGTCAAAATAGAACAAAATTAAGCCTTTAAAGGTTTTAGCCTCCTAACTCATGGTATGGCAAGATTTGGTCGTTATTCTTTGCTTCCATTTGTTTTTTACATAAACATCAATGTTCTAGAACTCATGTAAGTTTTCAAACTAAAAAATAACCATATGCAACCACACCTAACAACATACCAAACATAGACAGCACCTATTTCAACTCTACAACGCCCTTTTGATTTGTTTTTGATTCTTGTTCTTAGATGTGTGTTATGAGATGAGTTGCAGAAGATTTTTGGTGATATTGAGCAGAGGGTTTAGAGGTTTTACTTAATTGGTTTGAAGCTTTAATGGTTGAAAGATGATGGGACTTAGCTTTCAAGTACACCTCCTAGGTCCCCCTTGCTCCTTCTTCCTTCTTCTTCTCTTCCTCTCCCTCAAACTTGCATAAACTCTCAAGAACAATGAAGGCCTGGTCTCCCACACCTATTGGCTGAAAATGAAGAAGACTAAGGGAGGGTTTGGTGCTCAATTTATAGGGGAAGGAGTTAGTGGATGCAATCATGCTTTGGAAACTTTATTTTGAAGTCTTTTTGGTCCATTGTTTACATGGCATGGGGAAAAGGATTAGGAAATGACATTTTCAGATTTGGGGCAGCAAGGAATTTGGCCAAGGTCAGTTTGGGGGAGAAAAATTCAGACTTTGTATTAATTTGGAGTTTAAACTAGGTTTTTGTGCCATACTATGCAATAAAGTGTCTTAAAAATTAATTCAGTATATCTTTTTGGTGTTACTACCTACTAAAGTTTATTATTTTAGTAAGTTTATGAATAATTTAGTATTCCTATGAATTATCATAAATTTTATAGCAATTAATTAAAAAGTATAGACTTTTAAGTCAAATTAAGCTAGTTTGACAAGATGGGGCTCTTTAGCTTATTTTGTAAGAACTTCAATAATGATTTGTTTACTTTTGTTGACCTATATTATTATATTATTATGTATACTACTTGTTTAGATATTCTTGGGTCAAAATAATATTTGATTTGTCCAACATTTTCTCATTTTTGAGTTTAAAAAAGCAAAAAGTGACTTTTGGGGCACAAATCCTAAGGTGGCCGACTACTAAGGGGCATTTTTATCATTTTTGTTGTTATTTTGTTTTTTTTTACTTAATTTTATTTAAATATTTGATTTAGGGTGTTCATGTGTCAAAAATTAAAATTTTAAGACTTTTTGTTGTACTAGGGGCAAAATGGTCATTTTACCTTAATTATGAGAAATGTTGATTTTTAATCTAATATTTCATGTTGTTTACTTAATTTAGGATGTTGGAAGTCTTCTCTCAGTATTAGAGTTTTGCCTCTTGGGTATTAGGTCTTTTTAGGATTTTTCGATCAAATTAGGATTTCGAGTTGAATTAGGGTTTCTACCTTTCTAGTGACCTAAGATCTTGTTGGCCACTATTACTAGAGTTTGGACTAGGTCGTTCCACGGGTTGTTACGAACTGGGTTATTACAACTACGGTCCAAATTGGGTCATTACAAAGATACTCCCATGCAAGCACAACCACGAATATGGCTTAAAACTCAAGAAAAAACCCTAAAAACCCTCAGGCCGTGACATTTATGATATGGCCGTAACCTTTTTGCAAACCCTAAACCAAGCTATAACATTCTTTGTCATAGCCACCACTTGTTTATCCAGGTCGAGATGTTGAAAAGTCGTGGCTGTCCTTTTCACCACCACAAAGGTGGCGGCCATCATTGTGTAAAAGTAAAAAGGTAGCGTCCATCACTATTATCCCTTTTTGGACAGGTGGCAGCATTTCAGAAGGGGTCTGTGTTGCTCGCCTTGCCTATACATAGGAAGAGATTCCAAGCAGAAACAAAAAGAAAAAATACCTGAAGGCCCAAGCTCTGCCAAAATACTCCCCCACCCGATATTTCCCCATCTATTCTACACTTCCCGAGCCTCATTCATGTTCTTGCTTGGGTTAAAAGAGTTCGTAGAGCTCGCATTGGCCTGAAGATAGCCTATTCTCACCCCCGAGGGGCCATTCGAGGTGGATATTCACACGAGGTAAACTTAGGAACCCGCGACTCTTCTTAAACCATCATCTTCTTCCCCCGAGGGTGTTGTAGATAAGATTTCTACTCTTTTATTGCTTATTTACCATTTTTTTCAACGTAAACATTGTTCCTTCAAGTTTTTCATTACTAACAGTGTATTCGTAACTCTCTATTTCATATATTTACGATTATTCTTATTTTGTTTCAACGCTCACAAGCACACTGAGCACATCAAAAGCTTTTTTAGGTTCTTGAGCATAACGGCCGCGACCTTCTCATGTATGACCGTATGCTTTGTTAGACCTACAGTCACGGCCATGCACTTTTTATAAGGGTCGATATATTTATGCCTTCATTTCTCATGGCCGCAACATCATATTGTTATAGCCGTGACATTTGTTCCAAGGTTAAAAGCATGAAAACTCTCTTCAAAGCTCTCTAATATCTGTTTATTTCAAGGTTTTAGCTCATTTTATTATTTTTTTGGGATAATTAAATGTAACATAAAAGAAAAAAAAATAATTACATTATTACAAGAGGCATACCCAAGGCCTTACAAACCTCAAAAGCACCAAAACTCAAAACAAATTCACAAAAACTATATAAACCAAAACGTTGCCCCGACCATTACTTGTAGAAATAAGGGCGAGGAAACGCTGCCAACAAGAAGAGAGAAGACGTACAAGGTCCTCCTCAAGAATAATTACAAAGAATAGTTTACTTTAAAGCTCACAAAATGTACAAGCTCCAACCTATATAGCTAAAAATAGCCCGCCGCTCCTACGACAACTAAAAACCCAATAGCCTTGACATCAAAACCAAACAAGAGTGGCCCCAAAATAATAGGAGCATGTCTAGAATCCATCAAAAACAACCCCTTTAAACCATCTCCGGAAAAACATAGGACAACCAGAACTGAAAAAAGAACAATAGAGGAAGCAACACCTTCAGAACGAGCTGCTAGGCGCCACGGCCTTAACTCACACACCCAAGCACACACACACAGATCCCTACAAAAGCCACAAGGAAAGGCAATATATAAGAATTTACAACACAACAACACAACACAAGAAACAAAATACCTAACAAGCCAAACTTTTAAAAATCAAACTATAAGCATAAAAAATCCAGTCACATAGCACCACAGCCGACCAGGATAAGCAGAACAACCGACAAAAATAAAAAACCAAAAACAAAACACCAAGTGACGAAACCAAAATGGTAAATACATGAAAGTTCCAAAAGCTAACTGCTATGAACACCTCTCATAGCTGAGTTACCAAAAAAGACCATCTCAACATCTAGTTCCCAATTGAGGCTTCTTCCTTCTTGGGGCTGCCAGCACACGGGACCTGAACAAACATACAATAAAGAAAATGAAACTAATATATAGAACACACGCACCCAGAGAATAAGAGACATCCAACAACGTAAGAGAAACTCAACGCTCTAAAGGAAGGGGGACTAAGCCCATAAAACATCCAAACAAGTGTAAAACTCAATCTCCAAAAGAAAAGAAACAAATCTCACTAAAGCTCCACTTGAGAAGACACTGCACAAAGGAAACAGAACAGTTCAAAATGTTAAATAAAACCTCTCAACACTCCCTTATGTATAGTGTTTAAGGTGTATCTCTCAACACTTTTAGGAGAAAGGACCCAAGTCTCACAGTTCCTTAGAATCTCTACTTTGATCTGCGCAAGAGCAAACTATAAGAGTGACAAAATAAATGACCTTACTACCACTAACCTTCAAGGGATTAAAAGACCCTCGAACTTCATGCAGCCCGGCACTGTATCAAAATGAGAAAAGAATTAGTCGTAAGAATCAAAAATGGAATTTAAAAGACTCCATTGCCCTTGGATAACCAAATTGGGACAAGATATAGGAATGTTACGTCTGGAAGAGCATCGTCCCCTAATAAGATCACAAATCTCCTTAAAAACAAACTTATGATCATGCTTTAAGTCACGAAATTTACAAGAATTACGCTCTCTCTAGAGATAGTAAACCGACGCAGACCAAACTAACTTCCTAATCATAGATGTCAGGGATTAACCACTCACACTAGAAACAAACCTGGTCCACCAACCATCCTAAGATGACTTTGACGAATCCAACCTACACTTCACAAGAATACTCCCAAACTTTACGAGAGAAAGGACAGTTAAAGAAGAGCTGATCATGGGTTTCTAGGCTACCCGAGCATAGGTTACACTGGAAGTCATAGTTCAAACCGAACATTCTAAACCTATCGCTAGTATTAAGGCGACTCCTAACCACAATCCAAAGAATAAAACTAACCCTAGGGATGTGGTGCTTAAACCACACCAAATTGCACCAAATAGGCCGAGGCTTGTGCACACGGAGCTCCTCCTATAAGGCCCCAATGGTAAATTTGCCAGCATTCAGAAGCCACCAAATACTATCGTCCTTAGCCGCATCGGGAGAGAAGCTGACCTCCCGAGCTAGCTCAATCAAATCCATGGAGATGGTCGACAGCCATTTCCAATGGCCTTAACTCGATCCAAACTGTCTAACCCCGAGTCATAAATAATTCTAGGGCCCCTCTCTTCAACAATAGAACCCCACGGGTGCTAAGGGTCTAACCACATGAAAGTGTTATCCCCATTACCAATCTCATATCTCACAAAACACTTAACGAGAGGGCGAAACTGAAGCAACTTCCTCCAACACCACAAGGTTGATTGGGGAATTTTGACCAACCAGAAAGATTCGCTTCGAATATTTGACTTTATCCACATGCACCACAGGAAATGGAACCCCCTGTGAGAAGGAACCAAATGTGTTTGGCAACCGCAGCCTTGTTCCAAGTGATAAGAGATTTAATCCCCAAGCCCCCTTCCTTCTTAGGAGCACAGAACTCATCCCAAGCAACCTTAGCTCGAGAAGACTTCATCTCAGGACCACTCCACAGAAAAGCACGCATCAAACTTTTAACTTCCCACAGGACTTTCTTAGAAAGGATAAATAAAGAGGCCTAGTAAACTTGCATAGAGAAAAGGATGGATCCAATTAATTGTAACCTACCTGCATAAGAAAGGTATTTACTAGTCCAAACCTGAATATGCTTAGCAATCTTATCAATGAGAGGCCTACATTCTTTAAATGAAAGTTTAGTGGTGATCAAAGGAATGCCAAGATAGAGCACCGGAAGGGAACCCTCTCTAAAACCAATAGTATCCAGAATATCATGCTTCAAACTATCATTAACCCCGAAGAAATAGGCATCACTTTTAGGCAGACTAGGGGACAAATCCGACATCCTCTGAAAGGCAACCAGTACTCTCTTAATCACCCTAACTAACTAAACATCAGCTCTAGAGAAGACCACCTAGTCATCAGCAAAACACAAATGGATAATTTTGTCCTTGCCACACCTCCAATGATACTAGAAGGGCATCTCCTCCGTGTATTTTGTAAACAAACCAGACATAACCTCCATGGCCATAACAAAAAGATAAAGAGATAGTGGGTCTCCTTGCTTAATGTCCTTCTTACCACGGAAGAAACCATTCAATTCCCCATTGATGCTAATCAAGTAACTAGGAGACGTCATACACTCCCTAATCCAACTAATCATCCTCTTAGGGAAACCCATACATCTTAAAGTTGCTAACATAAAGTCCTAGCAAACATTGTTATAGGCTTTCATGATATCAACCTTAAGAGCACATCTAGGACCCTTGTTCTGCTTATGGTAGTCACATAAGAGCTCTTGGGACAAGAAGATATTATCAGTAATTCTCCTACCTCTGACAAATGCATATTGGGAAGGGGAAATAACTTCATCCAAATGATCTTTAATCCTATTGGAAATGATTTTGCATATGCACTTGTAAATGGTATTACAGCATGAGATAGACCTATATTCTTTCACAAAGGAGGGGTTAAGGATCTTAGGGATCAAAGCAATGAGGGTTGTATTGGCTTCCTTAAGCATATGACCGAATCTTTCACATCGTCACCCACGACTTCCTAGGCATCTTTAAAGAACCTCGCTGAAAACCTATAAGGCCCCGGAGCTTTATTGGACTTAAGAGACCACATAACCTGCTTGATCTCTGCATCAAAAACCTCAATATCCATACTGGTAGCGCTATGCAGAGAAAACTTATTCTTAATAACACCACATAATTCATTTTCATCAACTCTCACCTGATTAGCTTTGGTACCTAAAAGGCCTTGGTAATACTGAACGATGTGCTCAGAAATACTCTCCCTATCTAAACAAAGGGTACCGTCCTCTCTAGTAATCACCAAGATTCTAGATCTATTTCATTGGGAGTTAATGGATTTGAAAAAGAACTTAGAATTCTGGTCACCCAAGTTAAGCCATTGGATCCTAAACTTTTGCTTAAGGAAACTTTCCTCAGCAAGACTCTGCACCACAAAAGACCTATAGGCTTCCCTTTCCAGATCAAAGAGAGACTTATCCTGAGGGGTTCTACCCAACTGAAGTTAGAGATCTTCAAGGATCAATCGTTGGCTCAGAACCCTACCTGACACATCACTAAAAGATTCTTTATTCAACTGTTTTAACTTGCCCTTTAACATCTTAAGCTTTTTACTAACAACATACATCTCGGAGTCATCAATCTTCTCATTCCAAACCTCCCTAACACAAGGAAGAAACTTAGGACTTTTTGCCCAAAATTTAAAATATTTAAAAGCTTTGGACACTTTGGGTTTATCAAAATTAAGCAGAATCTCAATACGGGCATGGTCCGATAGACCCTGGGGTAGAAAAGTGCACTAGATTGAGGGAAGTGGGTACCCCAAGCATCGTTCACAAGGGCTCAGTCAATCTTAGATTTGATAAAATTCTCACCTTGTTGATTATTAGACCAGGAAAACTGAATCCCACTATATCAAAGGTCATCCAACTCTTCCATAAAGAGGCATTTATTAAAATCCTCCATATGCCCAGGCCATTTAGAACAACCATCGACTCTCTCAAAAGGATGATAAACATCATTAAAATCACCAAGAAGCAACCAGGCAAACCTATCTAGACCAGGGGCTAACAAAGTAATCTTCTTACAAAGGCCCACCCCTTTTTTTGGGTAATTAAAAGCCCACCCTTTCAGAATAAGAGTTAAGCCCATAGACAAAAGTAGCCCAAAAGGAGATTTTCTCCTCAACAAAACCAACCTTCCAATGAATCCATTGATCACCTGTATCCAACACCTGGACATTAACAAAAAAAAGATCCTAACAAACCCAAATTCTACCCAACGCCTCAAAATCATAGCTGTTAGCCATCTGCTAGCCAAGAAAAACTTTATAAAAAATAGATTTTGACTTATCTTTTTTTTACCCTAGTTTCATTAATAGCAAAATGTCTAGCCTTCTATTTCCTAACAAAACCTCTCAGCTCATGTTGTTTAATACTACTATTCAGGCCACGAACATTTCAAGAAAAAATATTTGACATTTAAAAAAATGGTTAGAGAAGTAACCTTTTTTCTTCTTTTTACTAGTATTCAACTTCTTCCCCAAATGGTCTTTAGAGCTTGAGGAAGATCTTTCCGGATCACCTTCATCAACTGGGATCAGGGGCTCCTGTTTAGTTCCTAGGCATTCCATCACAATCTTCTCCAGCTCCTTAGCCGACTGGCTTCGTGTAAGAGAAGATCTAACAAGAGTTATTGCACCCGCTATTTTATCAAACGAGCTACTAGGAGTAGCAAGAGGAGTATTTTGATCAGTAGCCACAACTGCAGGACATTTCGATTTCTCCCGCCCCATAACAACCTCACATGGAATCAAGTTAGAAGTATAAGGAAAGTTAGGGACCTCAACTACCTGAACCTCAGTCTCAACCTCTTTACCTTTGCCCACGCAAACCCATTCCTGCTGGTCTACAGCTGGTTTATGGACTTTGCATCTTTTAATGTCATGACCAAAAGCTTTGCAATGTGAACACACATCTGGAAGACCTTGAAATTCAACACCAACCACAACTGTGTCGCCATCACACTTCACAGTGACCGAGTGGCGCGAAGGTTTTGCGGCATCTATCTCAGTGCACACTCTGGCATAAGAAATTCACTGTTTGGTATCTGTGGCTCTATCAAGATAAAGGGAAACTCCAAGCACAATAGAAATTCTACTAAGGCATTTCGTATTCTGGAATTTAAGTGGGAGATCATGCAATTTGACCAAGATTGGAATTTTTGAGATAGTTTCCTTAGTGAATTTAAACCTCTTTTTCCATCGCTTCTTTTATTATTCTGTTTAGCATCTTCTCTTGGTGAATTTAAACCTCTTTTCTTGACGGGAAATGGATGGTAGATCTGACCTAGACTAAGTGGGTCACGATCTCCATTCTGTACACGCCATTTCTCTCTATTTTGTAGATCTACAAACATGGCAGCCGCATCTTTTGCTTATTTTTTTTGTCACGGCCACCATATCATTTTGTTACGGTCGTGAGGTTTTGTGAGACCAGTGATATGAAAATGTGTTTTAAGCATTCTTTTAATCAACTTTGATATCCTGTACATTCTGTTTTAGAGTTATTGCTTGTATAGAGGATAAAGGATGGTGGATCCAACCTAGAACCAATATGTTATGGCCTCTATCCTATATATCATATTTATTTGAGCTTGTTTTAAGCCCTGTGCAATGTATATACCCTTTCTGTACCCTTAAAAACCATGTCTGCGACTTTTATTTGTCACGACTGTGAGCTTTTTCATTCTGTTCTTCGCGGTAACCCCATATTTGTCACAATCGCGTGTTTTGTGGCTATTTTTGTCACGGCCGCAACATTGGTTGCTACAACCGTGAGTTTTCTACATATCTAGTAGCTTAAATATGATATTGTAGTCTCTTCTATTTATTCTGTACAACCGGTTCATAGCATGTTAGGGGCAAAAACATTGTTGCATGACACTTAGACCTTTATTTGTTCATTTTATCACTTATTCGCACGTTTTTTGTTTTACTTTGCTCAAAGGAAACGTGTGGCATATCAAGAAATAATAACTAAGTTGTATAACCCTAGGTATCATAGTTAGAACCAATATCGACAAAGTAGAGGCCAACCTTACGGTTGGGGAAAAAGAGTGCCTAACACCTTTCCTTTTCGTACCTTACCCCCCGAACTCTCTTTTTCTCTGGTTGCGTTTTTAAAAAATCCGCAGCCTTTTTTTTTGGGTAATTAATTGTAACATAAAAAAAAAGAAAAAATATAAAATTTCAAGGGGCATACCCCAGCTAATTACATGAGTAACTAGTAGAAAAACCTCCTACAACACAGAAAATCCAACCCCCCACCGAACCAACGGGGGGACCTAACAAAGAAACCATATTCCATGCACAACCCGCATGGATAGGAAATACCAACATAACCCGCAGCCTTCTTTTTATTTTTTTTAGTTTTTCTCAAAAACTAAGTGACGACTCTATTTTTCTAAAAAGGATGCTCAGATTTCTCAGATTTCCTTGTTTGAAAAGAAAAGAACATTTTTCTAAAAACAATAGATATCCAGTGCATCCCACGAGACCAAAACACCTACAACTTTTTCTAGCGACTCTACTGAGGATCGGTGTTTCAAAAAAATCATAAGTGGGATAAACTTGAAATTCCAATGGTTCTTGTTGTAAATTTTTTATCGGTATTCGTATTTGCATTTACATTTTCATATATGTATGCATGGTTCTCAAACTCCCGCTCCACCTACACGATTTCGCTATTAGTTTACTATCTTAGGGCTTTGTCGAGGAAGCCAGCAAGCTTTCTGGCCTCATGCTTCCATGTATGTGGTAAAAAGAATTATAGCGTACCGTTTGACCATGCCTTGCACCATTCTTGGCATTGGGAGGTATGTTCTTGACTCTATTCAAAAGGTACACTGAGTGAAGACTTACCATCCTTTTCATGTGCATATAGTTTCTTAGAACCTCTTTCTTTTAGGATCAATAAATCTCCTAGGGTTATGTGATTTTTTTTATGGATGCTTTTGTTTGTATAGTTAACACCTCGTTTAGGATTAGCTTTTGTCCTCCCGATCTGTCATCCAGAGTAACTTATTTTGAGTTTAGGCTTGGCTAACGAGTCTTTCGATTTACGTGAGCCTTTTCAATTCAGAGACCCAAGATAATAGATCTGAGTAGAGAAGAACCTATACGCACTTGGGCTCGATCTCCGAGTGGAAAACTCAGACGTGCCGATCAGTTGAGATTACCGATGGCAAACCCAGAATTGACCATGTCTGATATGATGAAGGCAATTCTGGAATTGCAACGGACCGTTGAGGGAGTCAGCACCACTGTAACCAATCAGGTTAGGATCTAGACTCAGTATCAGGCTCAGATCCAAGCTCTACGGACTCGAGTTGCAGACCCTAATGTAGTTGTTCTGAATGACCCCAAGGATGGTATGGGATGATAATGTGGGACCTGAGGCAGCCTAACCAGTAATTGTACATGTTATGCTCTAAACTCCAGCCCACGTGAAACACCCATAAACAACCAAACATACACCTAACCCGAGAGTACACTCTCAAAGTAAACCATACACGCATTGTATACAAATGCCAAACGACATACATTATAAGGCTCCAACGTCGAGAAACATGTATTAAGTATACATGATACAGATAGAAACAAAAAGGAAGACTATAACTGTTCCACCTCTCTAGCACCTCCATATCAACCTGCGTGACCGGTACCTAAAAAAAGCAAATCCCATACGTGAGCCAAGGCTCAGCAGAAACTAGACAGGCATGCAGTATAAACATAACATGCTAGAAAATCGAAGTGCAGATTTAGACTCTCTTTCAAGCCTTAAAAATGAGTTTTCATATGCAAACGGGAAAGCGAGGAAACAAACCATATTTTGACTCACTCACAGGAGCCTTGAAAACAGTTGAAAAAGGATTTTTAGATTGCGATTCACACGACTCTTAAAATAGTTTAAAAATTGGCCTATCCGTCCCATAATGTAGTACATGCAATCCATGATACACATAACCGGCCCTCACACACCGCAACCACAGATTTAACAACCGGCCTTCACACGCCGCAACCACAGTCCTAATACTGAGATAGAGATCCGTACATAAACATTCATTCTCGGGATAAAACCGTATACTATGGAAAAGAACCATAGACCAAACCACGGGATAAAACCACAAACCAAATCACGGGGTAAAATCGCAAATCAGACCACGGGGTAAAACCGCATATTTTACTGTAAGCCATGGGATGGTACCGCCGACCACAGATTATACCACGGGATAAAATCGTAAACCACGGAATAAGACTGCATACCGCGGGATAAAACAGCACACCACGGGATATAACCGCATATTACAGGATAAAACTGAACATTACGGGATAACATCAAAAACTACGGGATAACACCGAATCAAAACATGCATACTAAACTAGGGTTTAAATGCATAAAGCCACGTACTATCACTACGTTTCACAAACCACATCACATGCAACACACGCGACTCACATAACACTTGCAACTCATGCAACATATACCATATGCATCCGTTCCGCATATTCCACATAACCATGCCTATAAACTTCTGAGTCTTAAAGCATGCAATCACGGTACACATAACGATACCAAAACATGTTATCCACTTACATAATCCATGCATAATAAACCACAGTTTTAAATGCATAAAGCCAGCTATAAGCGCACATAGCCATATAACTTCAAACTGTGACATAACTTGCCACAAAACCCGACATCCACTCACAGGGACAACCGGCAACCCACACAACCAAGCCTAACTAGAAGGCTACACCAAACCCCTCAAATCTTGAGGTCACTAACACCACCTTTCCTCCAAAGGTGCCACGGGCCCTAACACGCCCTATAACCAACGATGCACAAGCATCACGCACATAATCGTGCCCCAACAACCCGCATCTAACCATGCACATCAACCAAAAGACGACATCTAAACGAAACACCTGAGGCCACAACACGACCCCCAAACCACCACATGACCAACTGAACCCCAAAAGGAATCCACAGGTATTTGAATCAACTAATTCCCATAAATTAATCAATATAATACCATAGGACGCCAATCGGACACCAAAACCACAAACACAAAACTGTCCAGGTTTAGTCGACCGAACCCCACGATCCAGTCGACCAAACAACACACTGAAAAACCACAAAAATGCCTCAATGCACGGTTGAGTCAACCGAACCCCACGGTCGAATCGACCAAACTCAAGAACTATGATCCAGACGACTGAACCTATGAGTTCAGTCAGCCGAACAAGCCCAGAAACCGTTTTTAAGCTACGGGTCCCACCTCCAAACCCCAAATCGAAGCCTCTAAACTCCCACACAATACCCTCGGACATCCACACGCCCAAGAAAAACACCAAACCATTGAAAGAAACTCTCAAAACACGATTTCATCCACCAAAATCGACTAACAACCGATTTTTTACCCAAAAACCCAACTTTTAATCAAGATCAGATCTACAATAATCAAACTGTTAAAAACACACACGATTACACGTAGCACCCTTATACATCAATAGGGTCTAGAATCCTACCTCGGTGAGTTCAAAACTTGATGCCTTGATTCACATGCAAAATTGAGCCTCACCAAAATGGAATTCTAACCCGATGAACGCGTAAACCACAACACCAAAAGCAAGGATCCGCTGTTGGATCATTGAAAATTGAGCCTCAGGCCCCCGAGAACTTAAAGAGAAGGCCGAGAGAAAATAAAAAACTTATTGGAGAAGTTTTGAAAAACATATTTTTGAAAATATCTAACTCCACATATTTATAGGCCTCCAAAATATTTTTTTTTGAAATTTTTTGAAAATCGTGCCACAACGGTCCATGGCCCCGAGAACCTACCCCGTATGCATAACTAAGCCCGATCATCCATCAAAAGCATATAAAACATGCTACAAACGAAAACACATAACGCGCGTCCGAAAAATGCCAAAAAAAAAGGGTCAGGGTCTCACAAGTCTACCCCCTTAAAGGAATTTCGTCCCCGAAATTCAACTTAAGGACAAAACAACAAACCGTCGATCGCAACCAACACAGGCACATGAGATGGTCAGCCAAACCATTTCTAGGATATAGTCAAACAAGGTCAGGCATGCTAGACAACGGATAACTACCTCAAAGACACGGGATCTACAACTTACCTCAACCTCACATCATCACTAGCCACTGCCTCAACACAGCACATCATCCACGGAATCAATCATCAACTCCCAAACTGATGCAACAAGGAAACTGGCCCAAAGCCTGCAGACTCAGAAAGTACGTCTGCTCGCTGAAGGTATGTCTGCATCATCCAGCAAAACTGGTGCCCTGGAAGAACTAGGAACTATTAGGGAATACGCTCGTGGCAGTGTTGCTCTGCCCTGTCCACCATAACTCGGTGCTGTCGGCTGCCGCACCGACTGAACTGACGTACTCCCACTTGCCATCCGGGAAGTCTGAACCGCAGGATACTGCTGTCGCTCTTGCATATACGAACTCACTGGTGTGCCCACTGTACTCGGTGCACCCTCTCTAAGGACAATTCCTGCGAATATGTCCCGTCTAACCACATCTGTAACAAATCGGCATCTCCCTGTCCTGTGACTGATCTGGTACGGAGCTGTGAGACTGCCTCAACTATGGGTCTCAATACTGTCTCGGCTGTGGGCAATCTGGCACACGATGCCCTTGTTGTCCACACCGATAACATCTGGCCTCCCTCTGCTCTGGCCTCCCCGATGAAGCCACTGATGGTGCTGGTGCAGAGAATTGCTGTGGTAACCCAGATGGGCGAAAGCTAGGACCAGAGGATCTCTGCCTCTTGCTGGAATGCCCACCTGTCTGTGTCTCTGTGCCACCATGTGGTGTTCGGGCCTCTCTAGAAGCACGAATCTCTATCATAGTGTCCTTCACCCTCGCTGCTACCTCCACCAGCTCTGTGAACACCCAAAGTCCCATCGCGACCACACGCTCCCTGATCGGCGGCCTCAAACCTCGCTCAAACCTCATAGATCGCAGCTCGTCTGTGCTCACCAACTCCGGAGCAAACCAAAACAAGCTCGTAAACATGGCTTCATACTACATGACATCCATAGCCCCCTAGGTAAGAGTGTAGAACTCCTTCCTGTACAAATCTCTCTTCGAAGCAAGGAAATATTTCTCCAAAAACACTCTGTAAAGGCTGCCCATGTGACTCCCGCAATGGTCCTGGCATACTTTCCCCATGCATGAGCAGCACCCCTCAGCTAAAAGGTGGCAAATGAAACCTGCAACTCATCCTCCACGATCTGCAACATGTCCAGGATCCGAGTTACCAACTCTAGCCACTCTGTCGCCACAATAGGATCAGGATCTCCCGCAAAGGTTGGCAGATCCATGCACTTGAACTCCCGCATCGCTACTGTAGCCCTCACCTCAGGTACTCCCTCCCTCTCCCTAACAATCTCACCTCTAACCAACTACTGGATAGAATCCGCCAGCACACAACAACTCCGTCACATCCATCGATCCCAAGGGAGCATTGGCATCCCCAGCATCAGGGATAGAAACATCCCCTTGGCCAACACCACGACCTCACCCTCATCTCGCAGACATCGCATCTATATGAAAAAGATAGGATATAAGATGCAGCACATAGCATAAGCCACATAAGCATGCTAACACATAGCCACATAGGTTCATGCTAAACAAAACCCCATCTACCGAGGAGAACCAACAAGAATGACACGTCAATCTGGATAACCTACTCAGATTCCCTATTAGAAATCACGTCAGCT
>JAULJZ010124660.1:0-11101 GCA_032270985.1 Heliamphora pulchella
ACGATAAAAAAATTCACTAAAAATAAAAATAAACTAAATAAATTAAGCAAATAAATAATTATTCCAAATATGGCATAGAGCCTCTAATTGGACCTATCCCAACAAAATAAAGTTTGAATACTTGCAACAATATTAACAATCTTAGATCCTTAGGTCATTCAAGTTCAAAATAACAATTCTAAAAATCAATGATTGTAGATCTAAGTCATTCATTATTCTTTTTCAATAGTTAAAACATTTTGGTTAGGGATCCTTTATATTCTGATGTATGAGATTCTGTGTTATAGTTGAGATTATAAATTTATATATATTGTAGTTAAAAATATATAATTATAATTTTAAATAAAAATTATAAATATTTAATAAAATTATAAATTTATAATTTTAAAATTATAAAATTTATATTTGTTAATTTAAAATCACGAATTATATAAACAAAGAGTTATAAGCACAAACAGCCATTGATTTTAAAATATGTTAATGCACACCCAACTATACAATCATGCAGAGATTTTAAAATATGTTTTAATGGCTAAAAACGCACAGTGCCAACTCTGAATTTTATAGGGCCTATTTAAAATTGGACCACTCTTATTTGTACGTACAACAAATTTAAAATATAAAAATATTTAAAATTAATTATAAAAAAATAAAATCACAAAAATTAACACTTATTATTACCAGTCATTAAAATAATATAAAAATATCAATTAAGATTTTACTTTCTTACACTTTTATTTACGAATATACTAATTACATTTATAACATAACTCTCAAAGTAGTAGCTTATAGTTAAAAATATTAGCAGAAAGCTAAAAGTTTTGACAAACACTCCCAATATCTTTTTCATTGCATTTTATTTATCATTTATAGTTTATAATTATTAATGTAAGAAATTTTATTTGGACCATCACAGATTCTTTTCTTCGTAAGTAAGTGATAAATAATATACCAAAGAGGAGATTTTATAACGGGGATAAAAAACACACTAAAATTGACTAACAAAAAATAAAATAACTCTCATAGCTTGAGAGGTTAAAAATGATAAAAGAAAGCACAATGACTCACCTGTCTCAAAAAGCTAACAAAACATAAGATCAACAGATAACAATTTAAACTCTACTTAAAATTACAATAAAAAAAATTTGAGTAATTGATAAATTTTTAATCTTCTTATCTAGCTTCCCTTGTTTTTATTCCAAGATGATGAATTTAATTTACTTACCTTTGATTTTTCCTACTTATCAACCTCATTGTTAGGGGAGCATATCTTTAAAGTGAACACATTTGAAAAAGAAATGATATGATCGAGCTTTTTCGTATCTTGATTCTACTCGCAATTATATTCTTTTTTAGGCTCACAAAAAGAAGTGATGTCAAAGACATTTGATGATTTCGAAATAAAGTGAAAGTCTCAACAAGCTTCCTAGACGGTTGATCGTCAAGCTCCCATTGAGAAGTTTAATTAATATTTTTTTTCCTTGAGAAGCTTGATTATTATTTTTCTTCAGCTTCTTCACATTCACTCATTTCTCACCGGAGTTCTTGTTTTCGTTCTCTTTTTTTCTCTTCTAAATTTGTTTAGAAATTTTCATACCCTCTTGTACATTCAATTAATTTGTTGAGATTATAACCAAATATATTATATTTAATACATTTCAAAGAAATCTAAGAAATTTCAACCTGAATATCATAAGATTCTCTATATCCTAAATTTATAAGAAAAAATTTTAAAATCTCGGTATTAGCTTGTACCATGATACAAAATCGGGCAAAAATTAATCTACTTTTTTAATGTGTTGATTCATCCACATACAAAGACTTATCAAAAATACTTGCCAAATATACCATCTCTTTTTCCGTCCACAATTCAAGTGACACGCTATGTAAATTTATCCACAATAACACACTTGAAAACTTATTTTTAAAAAACCGCATTCCTAATTTTTATTTTTTTAGTATAATATATCTCCCCTTTCAAAAATATCATGAAAAACTTCTTCATTCTTAAATTTTTTTGATCAAGTAACTATTCTGAATTGATATCTCATCAAGGACTACTGGATGCTGTTTTTGCAGGGAAAGCTCTTGTTGGTATTTATGGCAGATGTTGAAGCAGCTATACAGGAGATGTCATCACAGATTTTTTATTTTGAAAATAACTTGTCTTTTTGTTTTGAAATTCGTTAGTACGATTTTGAAACAAGAGTATTTTGAATGAAACATGAGAATTTCAAAACATATTTAATACCTTATAATCTATTAAAAACATGCAATCCTTGAAAAAGATCATCTTTTTCTAGCTTGGACATACCAATTTAGTGGTCGTGGGGTTGTCAGGTTCGAATCATGTAGACTTCTTTTTTTTACTAGGATCTAGGCACAAGCATAGTATGTGTAATTTATAATTTATTGTAATAAAAATATTAAATTATACATTTTTTAAAGAAAAAAAAGAGAAGAGCGAGAATGTAAATTTTTTTCTCAAAAAAAAAAAACTATTGATGCGGCTACAATGTAATTAAAAATTAAATCAATAATTTTAAATTGTGCTTCACAATTATAAATAAATAAAAAATTGGTGAACAGTCCAATTTATAGGCAGTTTACTATTTTTTATCCAGTATAAGATTGTTTAACGAGTAAGGTCTATCCGCATAAAAATTTTAACTCGCAAGGTCCTTTTGAGACAAAAATATCTTAGAACAAATAAATTTATCTGTACCTTTTCAAAATATGTATGAAGAATATAAATAAATTTATCTATCTTATTGAAAGAACATATAAAAAAATACAAATAAATTTATCTGTGCATTTTTAAAACATATATAAAGAACACTAATAAATTTATCTGTCTTTTATTGAAAGCACGTGTAAAGAATACAGATAAATTTATCTATTTGCATTATTTGTATTGATAAGTAAATATATGTTTGCATATTAAACAAATAAATATAAAATAGATAAATTTATCTGATTATTATGCAAAATAAATAAATTTATTTGTTTACAAGGTATTTTTGAGAGAAATCACACAATTGAATTTTGCGCGTTAAAATTTTTGTTAATGGATCTTGCATAATAAAATTTATTTTTTAAAATCTTTGATTGAAAGTCCTAAAATAAAATGAGTTTGTTTAAAGAAATTTCTGAAGGGCATTTTGGATATTAGTAAGTCTGCTCCAATTTTATGGTTCACCAAATTAATGCTCTCACTTAATATAATATTATAAATATGGAGTAAGTTTGTGGACATTCCACACTTTTGAAATCTCATCGTGGGAGATCTCATGCACTACGGCCCTGATTGGTAACGTTTATATTAGTTGTTTTTTATTTTTGTTTATATTTTTTTGTAAATTGTAAGTAAAAATATGTTTGATAATTTTATTTTTAAAAAAATATAAATAATTTTTAAAATTTATTAAATTCTTATAAACAAAAAATATATATTTTTACTTGATTTGTGTCCAAATTTTTATTTTATTTTTTTTTCTCCACCACTTTTGACTATTCCATTCGGTTATCACCTTCAATCATCGCTGTTGGCAACCACCTCTAATTACCACATCCGGTCACTAGCTCTGACCACCACTTTCGATCACCACATATGACCACTGGCTCCAACCACCACTTTCGACCACCATATATAGCTACCGGCTTCAACTACCACCTTCGATCACCTTTTCTTATTATTACTGGCTAACACTTCAAATCATCATCTCCAGCCACCACATTCGACCATCATACATTCGGTCACTACTTTTGATCATCACATCCGATCATCATCGTTACTTCTTGTCATCATCATCGACTAAAATTGTCGGCCACCACATTTGACTACTACATTTTTTCACAACCTCCGACCATCATGTTCCAAACATCTATATACCAAATATATTTTTGTTTTACTTTTTGACAAAAATAAGTAAAAAAAATATTTTTTTATTTATTGTAAATGAAAAACAGAAACTTTAAACTATACCAAATAATGCTTTACAATCAGTATAAATATTCCATGTCAAAAGTTATAAATAAATATAATAAAACTAATAAATATATATTGTATGACTAAATTGAATCAATCATACAAGAATAAAAGATTTACTTAGTTCGATGCTGAGAGTCTACTTTCTTGGGTGAGATTGGCATATGATGAACTATATAAAAGAGGATAATATCATGATCGAGCTATAACCGTAACTCTCGCTAAAATCTTAAACCTCGAAAGTATCCAAAATATATAGAAAACCTTAATATGATTGATAATCGAGTTATTTAATAATCGAGTTAAATATAAGACACCAACTCACAACACAATCAGTTGTGTCGAGTTAAACAAAATTTGAATGACGCAAAACTAGAGTTTTCGATCACGATCTACGATAATTTCGAAAAATATGAAACGTATGTGTTGTTTCTATATATCTGTTGCAATATTATATATAACGTATGTATAAATTTATACGAGTCGTAACTGTAGAAAAAATAAAAAATATAACAATTGGATTAAAATTCAAAAGAAAAAGTTATCGTAATAGCATAAAGAGGTCGATTGGCAACTAGTTTAAAAATTAAATTTTTTTACTTTTTGTGTTTTTAGCAAAAAAATTAAATTAGGTTTAAAGTAAATTATTTGATAATTTAACTTTTAAGGTAACTTTTTTTAAGTTGGTTGTATGGGTAAAAAGTTAACTTTTTTTATTTTTTTGTTTAAAGTAGACAATTTTACCATTTTATATATTTGATATTAATAATAATATGTAGTTGTTAGTTGTAGTAAATAAATTATGAATAACAAGTATTATTATATTTTAAAAGTAGTAAAAATTTAAATAAAATATTTTAAAATTTTGTGTTTTGCTTCAACATTTTAACTTTTTAGTTTTTTTTTTATCAAACAATTAATTTTAACTCTTTAACATTTTAACCAAAAAAATTTAAAAAAAAAACTAAATTATCAATCAAGACCTTGATCGAATAGTCTAAATCAACGTCTTAAAATAGAATTTATTCCTAATTTGCATTTTATTTTATATGCCTACCTATATATATTTTAGAACTTTTTATTTTTTTATAGTAGTTTGGCCCAACTTATTAATTGCATATAATAGGTTGTCTCGTCCCTATATACTATATATTATATGGTAGTGTACAGCTGCCTATTAGCATATATAACACCATCGGCAATAAATAGCCTACATAGACATTAACTTTTGTTTTATTTTTTATTTTTGATAATTAAGTATTTGGATCGATTTGTGTGTATTTTAATTAATTTTAAAATTTTAAAATTAATAACTAAATAAATCTCTAATAACCGCGAAAAAATTTAAAACAATAACAAATGAAAGAACAAACCCAAAATAACCAGTTGTGCTATCCATAAAGTTACATAGACAAACAATTAGACATTTCTCTCCCTCTCTCTCTCTCTCTCCATTCACTTTGGGCGGCAAAACTCTCCAATCCCAAATGCAAAAAATTACATATTAGTTAATATGTATTTTAAAAAAACTTTTTGGTAGTATTTTGCTCACACATTTTTGTTATAATGAATGGATGTTATTTTCATTTTTATATAGTAAATATGGTTTATACTCTTACGCCCATATTGGTAACTTGACTCTCTGACTAAAAATATAAAAAAAATTAATTTTACTCGTTTTGTAAAAAATTAAAAATTAAATCAAAATACAAACTCACATAATATTCAAATCAAATTCTTATTATTTTTAAAATACAATAATACTCTTTATTCATAACTTATTTACTACTACTATCAATTATATATAATTTTTAATATATATTAAATATATAAAATGATATAAATATCAAATTTGAATAAAAAAATAAAAAAACTAACTTTTTACCCAAATAATCAACTTAAAAAAAGCTAACATAAAAATTAAATTACTAAATAATCTACTTTAAAATCAATTTAACCTTTTAATTAAAAACGTATAAAAAATAAAAAAAAAACTTTTAAAATAATTATCAATCGGACCCTTAATTTCTTTTTTTTTTTTTTTGGTCCAAATTTGCTTTGGCCCCACTAATATAAAATCGTCGGTCGTTCTGGTCCATGATTCACTTAAGACATGGTTGGCAATTAATCTAAAAGTTTATTTTTTTTGTTTTTTTTAGGTTTTTAGCTAAAATATTAAATTGAGTTTGAAATAAGTTGTTTGGTAACTTAATTTTTAAACTATGTTTTTTTAAATTGATTGTTTGGTAAAAAGCAAATTTTTTTATTTTTTAGTCAAAGTGAACAATTTTATCATTTCATATATTTGATATTAACAAATATATAAAGTTAGTAGTGGTGGTAAATAAATTATGAATGAGGTGTGTTATTGTATTTTAAAAGTAGTGTTTAAATAGAATATTTTAAGAATTTATATTTTAATTTAATATTTTATTTTTTTTTCCCAAATAAACAACTTTGCCTTTTTAGTAATTTTAGTTAAAAAAAGTAAGGTTGCCATCATGGCCTTAGTATACTTTAAATTTGAAACTTTACATGTGCATTTAATTTTTATTTAAAATATTTATCAAAAATCTTTTACTCCACTATTTTTTTGTAACTATTCAAATTAAAATATACACTATTTTAATATTTTAAAGTATTTCAACTTTTGCACATTGAACTGGGTGGTTGATGAGTAATTATTTGGTGCTCTCGAATTATTATGAAGTAATTTTACGTGGTAATTTTTTTCAGTCTTTGTTTGGCTATTGGGTTTATGACTTTTGGCTTTTGGCCTAAAGTCTTAAAAGTCAAAACATCTCATTTTTCAATCCTTAGCTTTTAGCATATTTGCTTTCAGACTTTTTAACTTTTTTTTATAATAATTTCTAATTTTATCTTTTTACAATTTTTAAAAAGCCTCGTTTTTTAACTCCCAACTTTTACATTTTTAGAATTTTATATTGAGCTTATTTAATTTTTTTAGTGGTTTAAAAATCACTATTTTTTAACAAAATAAATTTTTTAACTTTTTGACTTAAAGTAATTTAAAGCCAAAGCCAAAAAGGCGGCTTAAAGAAAAGTTGCCAAACGAACACTGTCTTTGCGATAAATTTTTATAGTAGGGACACTATGATACTTTTGTTGGGTAGCTAGCAAATAAGGAGTGACCTATGACAAATTACATAGTACTCCCGAAGTACCATGTAGCGATGTCACGTGGTACTTTAAATAAATAAATAATAACAACTCATATTATGAGGGTCACCCATTGCCTCCTAATCATCCAACAAATATGAATTATTTTATCGTAAAATTTACCGCCACAAAATTAAATGAGAGTACTATGTAAAATTGTCACATGGTATTTCAGAAGCAGCGAATAATTACTAATGAACCATATAATATAAATTATAATTAGGGTTAATTAATTATTAGTCCTATTTGTAAGATTTATAAAAGATTTAGTTTCACTACTAATTTTTTTAAGTTTTGGTTCTAATTTTTAAATATTATTTTAAAATATACCAGCTATACCTCTATTTGTAAAAAAAACCTAGCATTTAAACCAGTTATCGTTGCTGCTGCTCCTCCTCCTCCTCAAATTTTGTGCTCTAGTCACCGCTGCTGCCACTTCTCCTCTTTTTCATCACCACCGCTAAAAACCATAGCTCCACTTCTCCTCTTTTTCATCGCCGCCGCTAAAAACCATAGCTATGGCCTCAACCAATCACTCGAGTCGTCAATCCTAGCTTTTTCTCCAAATCTGACCTCTATTGTCTTCAACCTCATCGTCGACCAAATTCGACCACCGACCATTGCCGACCACTTCTCTAGATCTGACCTTTATCATATTCAACTTCATCGCCGACCACATCCGACCACCACCAACCTCAACCATATCCGACCACCGACCACCAACCACTACCAACCACTTCTCTAGATTTGGCCTCTGTCACCTTCAATCTCCTCTTCCTCCTCCTCGCCGCTGTCGCCGTTGAAACCCTAGCTGCCTTTGAACTAGTCGTTGCCGCCTCAACCGATCTGGCCACCGCCGACCACTCAACGACATCGCCAACCACCAGCGACTCCAGATCTGCACCACCACCGCCTTCGCGCCACCACTGCCCTCCAGATTTAGACCACCGCCTCCTTCTAAATCTGGACCACCACTACCTTTGCACCCCTCTTCCTTACTACAAGTTGGTATATTGGCTTAACTAAGAAATTTTTCAGTATAAGATTTTCTTTCAAATTGATAGATCGCTCGTTATAAGAAGTTTAACTGAAAATTTTTTTAGTACCGTTCCGTCTTCTTATTCTTCTTTTAGTTTTTAGAAATTTAATTGTGAAATTTTTCAATACAAGAAATTTAATCGAAAAATTTCTTAGTACAAGAAAATTTTCAGTACAAAAAATTTCTCAAGTTAGCACTAGAGAAGGAATAAGAGATCGCCAAAAAAGAAGAAAAAGGGCAACGCCGGAGGAAAAAAAAAAGGAATTGTCAAAGAAGGAAGAGGTCGCCGTCCGAGATGAAAAAGGATTGCGATGGAGGCTAGGGCGATGGGACTATAATTTTTCACATAGATATTGTTAGGAATATATTAAAAAATAGAAGATAAAAATGAGACAGACTCTTAAAAGAAATATTAATTGAGATTATTTTTTTTTTATATATATATTCAATTAATAGAAGCTCTATTTAAAAGTCCCCTATAATTATTTATTTAGAAAAAGTGTCAATCTAGATTGCCTATCAATTTGTGGCGGTTGATACGCTGATGTAGTATTGAGGGAGTATGTCAAATCTAGATTGCCTATTAATTTGTAGAGGTTGATGTGCTGATGTAATATTGAGGGAGTTTGTCAACGCTATTTCATAATAAGTGATCGCAGAGCCTTGGAGAAAAGGCTAATATAATAAGTTTGGGTGTCTCTATTCATAGGGTTATATATCAGAGTAGATAGTTGGAATACTTTTTAGGAGTCCGAATTTGTTCACCTAATAAGGTTGAAAAAAAAAAGTTATTTGTCTATTTTTTTTAAAATTGTAGAACTGATTATATATTTAATAATAAAATTTATAATTTGAATTAATTATAAAGTGAGTATTTTTCAAGTTGGTGAACTTATTCACATTGGTCAAGTATTTAACATACCTTGTTAGTAAAAAGTTAAAAATTTTAAAAATTAAGTCAAAATACTAATTCATAAAATATTCTATTTAAATTCTCAATTTATTTTAAAAGACAATAATATTTTAATTTAATAATTTTTTTACTATTAATATCAACTTTTAATAAGATGTGCAATATATAATTATTATAATCAATTATATAGAAGGATAATATTGTTTAATTTGAACAATTTTTTTTCCTAATTAACTAACTTCTAAAAAATTAACTTAAAGATTAATTTACCAAACAATCTATTTTTAACCCAATTAAGTTTTTTGACTAAATTTTTTTTTTTTAAAAAAAAGAAACTAACTTAATAGTGCACTTATTTCATACTATGCCACTCTTTGGCATTTTTAAAAAGTTACTTTTTTGGAAAAAAAAAAAAAAAGGTTACTTTTTTGGGGAAAAAAAAGTCAATTTTTAAGTTATGGCATTCCTAAAAAGTCAATTTTATTATTTTTATTTTAAAGAAAAACATTTATACACATTTCAAATAATTTTAATATTTTTTGGATAAAATAATTATAATATCCTGAGTTAACAAGTTAATTCTATTTTTAAAAATGGTGCCAACTTCCAAAATACTATAAGCTTAAAATAAAAAAGTAAGGATATTGTAGAAAGATAAGAACTAGTAGAAATTATCATTCTGTAGAAAGAATCTTACATTTTCCTCCAGACTCGCATACATTGACTTAAACTTCTATTTATACTTTTGAGTCTAGTTACAGTTGGCCCTAACTAACACCTAACTGCCTAACTAATTGGGCTAACCACTGCCACTCACAACCACTCACAGCAGGCTACACAGAATGCAGCACCTTGGAAGTGGTTGCTGCTTGTTCGGGAATGGTTGCAACTTCTTCACTTGCAGCTGTTGTTGCTGCTCTCGGCTTATTAAGCTAAGCTACTGATGCTGAGTGAGGTACACCATCAGTCCCCCACAAGCGAGTGGTGGGGGGAAGGACAAGCCGGGAGCTTGGTTTTGAGATACTGAAACTGAAACTGTTAGGTTCAATTAAGCACACCAAATAAGCACAAGAAGAAATGACACAATATCAGTATGATTGAAAAAAAATACAACAGAGGAGGAGTAATTTCTCTACTCAACTCTCAATCTCTCTACTGTTTTCTCTCTTCCACTTCACTCATAATATTATTGCATACACCCACAGAGCATTTATAGAGCATCAAAAGAAAAACAAATCCAGAAATTGGGTGGCTAATCTTTGACAAATAATGCACTGAAGATTTGGTAGTTGATGCTTCAGCTTCTTTTTATGACTTTTGCTTCGATGGGTGGCTTAACAGTCCACCCTTTAAGACTTTTCCAAATTTGTTGCTATCAAGATTTGCAGCTGCAAATCTAGCTACTTCCAATGTTAAAGATTTAGGTGTGAATTTTTCAACAATTCACCCCCTTCACACCCATAAGAGGAGAATGCAATCTGCCATTCTTCAAGTAGCGTCCATCTTGGCTATGTCATGACATAGCTCAAACTTCTCACGAGTAACCACTTTCGTTAACATGTTTGCTGGGTTTTCGTTTGTATGAATTTTCACAAGCTTCATCAATTGTTTTTCCATGACCTTGCGTATCCAATGATAGCGAATGTCAATATGTTTTGTGCGGGCATAATACATTGAATTCTTGCTCAAATTCAGAGCACTCTGACTGTCACAATGTACCTTGTATTCTTTCTGTCTGACACTGAGTTTTTGGGGAAACCGCTTCAACCACAACATATCTTTGCCACCTTTCGCTGCTGCTATGTACTCTGCTTCTGTTGTAGATAAAGCAACGCACTTCTGCAATTTTGATTACCATGAGACTGCTCCCCCTGCAAAAGTGAAAAGAAATCCCGAAGTAGACCTTCTACTATCAAGATCACCTGCCATATCAGAATCTGTATAGCCTTCCAAGACTAGTTCAGCTCCCCCGAAACACAAG
>JAULJZ010124682.1:0-11100 GCA_032270985.1 Heliamphora pulchella
ATAAAGACAGCACAGACTGTATTATTACCACGACACGGGTCGTGAAGACAGCACAGACTGTAACGTAGCTCTGACTATCAAATCATGATAACATAGTACCGACTATGTGGCTCAGCACAGACTGAACAACCAAGATATAGCACAGACTATATGATTATAGATTCCTCCAAGAATCAAAAGACTGTCCCAGAGACAATGAAGACAATGGCAGTACAATCCTGCACGGGACGTTGGGAGACATGTGATTTAGTGGTTTAGTGGCTAAGAAAGGGGATTTGTTAAGCTACGAGGCCTATCCACTCGAGTCACTCGAGTGATCCTGAGTCACTAGACCTGAGTGGGTCAAGTACTTGACACGAGTGGATCGGGTACCCACGTGGCACTCGTTGGCCGACCTAGTTGAGTTAGAATAGAATACTTGGTTGATTATTGGATAGAATCTCTTGATTCCCTGATATCGCCTCTCATGATCCGATTCAATCTCTTGGAAGAGTCCTATCCGAACTCCAACATAGCTCATCTGAGTGTTATAAATAGGGAAAATAGTCATACTTTTGGATCAATCAGATTTTGATAGCTGAATACGTTCATACTGTCAGTATTCCAAACTCAGCTAGCCTCCTCTTTCACCCAACATCGTCTCTCTTCGTTCTGTATTTTCTGATCAGGTTTGTATATTTCACCTCTCCCCATTTATTCTTTACTTGTTTAATCTAAAGGACCCTACATTCTTTTAATATTGCAATCAAATAAAGATAGATAATCAAATATTACAGCAATGCAAATATTAAATAGGTTAGGAATAGAGAGATTAAACCAGACACCAAGGATTTTATAGTGGTTCGGCTTCTTCCAAGTCTACGTCCACTCCTCAAGTTTTTTCTTAAGTATTTCCACTATATAAAATGCTTCACATGTGCATTCCAAACCTTTCCAACTTCAATACTTCGCTTGAACTATCCGAATGTTTACGGGCACATTCAAAAGCCTAACACAGCTTCAAGAAGATCCAATCATGAAAATAATCCCCTATTTCCTTCTAATTTCTCTTGAGAATTCTGAGTTTGATTCAATCAATAGAACAGTAAATGTAAGTCTCTAGTTGAAGTAAATGCTGAGATGTTACTCCTTATATATGCTATTGTATATTCATGACCGTTGGAGGTATGTGGGAGTAATAAATGCCAACAATTCAACCGTTGAGGTCTGCCGCGAATTTAAATTTTCGTCGCCGGTGTCGACACAAATCCCTTTGGTGTCGACACAAAGTGTCTAGGACAAGGTCAACACAAATTTTCTGAGGGGTCGACACAATTTCTGCAATCTGCCTCACCAACATCATGGTGTCGACACCTTTGGATTTGGTGTCGACACCTTTGGGTTTGGTGTCGACTCGTTTGAAACTTTAGCATCTGAGAAGGACCATTTGTATCGACTCATCTTGCCTTTGGTGTAGACACTAAATTCTGCAAGAAACCTCAATAAATTTGTGTCGGCACATTTTGAATGTGGTGTTGACACCAAAAAATTCTTCAAGTGGCTTCGGGACTTTTGTATCGACTCATCTTCTCATTTGTGTCGACACCCAAATCTACAGGTGCCTTCTGTTCTTTTGTGTCGACAAAATTTTCATGTGTGTCGACCCAAAATTTCGGATAACAGAAGTGTGAAACACTTTTGTGTCGACATAAAATCAATTTGTGTCGACTCATTTTGAGTTCTGAGAACTTCAGCTCTTTTGTGTTGACACAAAAACTTGTTTGTGTTGATACTAAACTTTGATACCTGAAAATGACTTCATGAAACTATTAGCATGTCAAACCATTTGTTCAATAGGTGTTTATACACTTGATATGCTTAAAGTATACTTTACTTTAAAAGTGTTTGGCTTAATTTTTAATTGGGTTCAACACAAAATATTCTTTATGCAAGAATACTCAAGTGTTTTAATCTTTTGAGAGATAAGTCATTTTTTTTTGTTAAATGTGTCAACTTAATTGTTCAAAATGTGTTAACATTTTCATTTTAGAAATATAAAATCTTATAATTTTAAATTCAATTATTCTTAGAAAATAAATTATGAAAATTATCAAAATTAAAATAAAAAATTCTTTAGCTAACAAGAACATCCTCTTAGGAGTTCGAATAATTCCAAGGGTTTCTAACAACCCCTCATCGAACAAAGGCCACCTCGGCCGAGGATAAAACATCATCTCAGGAGTTAGAATAACTCCTAGGGTTTCTAACAACCCCTCATCGAAGAAAGGCCATCTCGGCCTGAGGAAAAAACATTCTCTCATGAGTTAGAAATACTTCCAGGGTTTTTAATCGAGTGCCCTGCAGCCTCAGGAGAGGCATTTATTACATGGATCTCGGTCCAAAGGACAGACCGAGATGATAACATTTATGACGATGTGACAATGGTTGGTCAGCCACTGCCGCTAATGCAGCGCTGGCGTGGCAGAGCCGTTTTGCAAGACTGCTTGTCAGAATAGGTCTTCATGAAGATTGGAGAGAGAGAGAGAGAGAGAGAGAGAGAGAGAATCCCATACTATAAAAAGGGGAGGGTTCAAAGGTGAGATGTATGAAAATGGAATTCTATTAGCAAAAACTCTGTCAATTTATTTTTGAACATTGTTTTTCTCCTAAAAAAACTTTCTAATTTAACCATCGGAGTGGCTTTCGACGAGTTGCTGCCGGTCAACTCACGTTGTTCACCCTTGTAGGTGTCATCCCGTTGGCAAATTTGGTCAAACTGGGTCTATCCTATCAAATAAATATAATTTACGGGGCATCCTGTATATATATATTTAAAAAAAATAAGAGAAAATTTAAAATACAATTTACTTTAGCTCAATGTTGAACTCCTCTAATGAGTAATGCCTTAGGGCTCCTACTAGGTTGGGAGAGAGGGGATGGGGAGAGACTGGCGAAGGGTTGAAAGAGGGGAGGACAATGAAAGTTGGTGGACATTTACAAGTAAGTTTTGATTGGCAACTAGTTTAAAAGTTAGCCTCTTTTTTGTGTTTTTAGATAAAAAGTTAAATTGGATTTAAAGTAAATTGTTTGGTAACTTAGTTTTTCAGTTAGCTTTTTTGAAGTTGGTTATTTGGATAAAAAACTAATTTTTTTTACTTTTTATTCAAAATGAACAATTTTACTTTTCTATATATTTGATATCAATAATTATATGTAATTGGTTGTAATAGTAAGTAAGTTATGAAAATGGAATATTATTATATTTTAAAAGTAATAAAAATTTGAATGAAATAATTTAAAAATTAGTATTTTAATTTAAATTTTTAACTTTTTAACGTTTTAAGCTAAAAAGCCAAAGTTTTCGATCAAGATCGTAGTCTCCTTTATTGATAATACAGTAGGGGTACTTCAATCCAACATGGATTACAAATTGAGGATAGTTTAGACTTTTAACATTAAGTATCACAGTCTAAATGTTTGTATATATCATGAAGGGTAAAATTGGAATATTATAACTATTTTTATGCTTATGTCAGCACGTTCGATCCACTTTCTTAAAAATAATTGAAAGAGTAGAAAATTGCAACAGGCAACAACAGCAAAATGGAGTGGAGTACCGTTTCAGTAATCTTAAAAAATGTTAGATGTATGACATGTTTTCTGCATAACATATAATTAGTATTTTATTTATATGTATTTGAATTAGGTTGAAGTCATGAATTCATAAGAGTCTAATATGTGTAAGCCTTTAAATTATGTGAGGATCGGGTTGTGGGTGTTAATTTTTTAAATATTTTTAATTTCAGAATTGTACATTATACGAATATAATGGATTATCTCTTTTACCCGTGGACGTAAGCAAGTAGTGCCGAACTATGTAAATTTTTGTGTGATTTTTTTTATTGGTGTGTGCATAATTTTTGTTTTTGTTCGCATTTAAAAGTTAATATTTAAATTTTAATAAAACATTTTTTAAATTAAATTTAAATCTCAAGTGATAAATATAACTTACCCTAATAAAAAAAAACATATATAATCAGAAAGCCCATTATAGTGCCCCCATTAAAGTCCTTGGGACAACGAAATATAGTTGGAAAGGTTAGGCAACTAAAGTGGCTTTCCTCATTCCATGCCGTTGGAGGCAGTTTTAAATAGTAATTTGCTTTTGTACGGTTGGTGAAAATAGTGTCCAGTCAAAAGTAGCTTTAAAACCGGCATATATTATATATAGAAAATTTAGGCCCCATTTGTGATAATTGTTTATTTATTTTATTTTTAATAAAAAAATTATCATATTGTAAAATTGTTATACTTTTTGAACTACTTTCACTAAAGCGAGTTAATAAGTAAATTCTTATTAAAAAAATAAAAATAAGTAAAAATAAGTTAATAAGCTAATAAGATAAATTTTATATTGTTTGTTTTTTTAATAAATTTTTTTTAAAATTTTTGATCAAATATTTTTTATTTTTTTAATTCATCACATCAAGACGATCCAAAAAAATTAAAAAATCTTAATCGAAAGATGAAAAGTTTTAAAAAATATAAAAATAAACAAAATTTTTAAAATTTAGGCAAACAGAACCCTTCACGCTATAGATACATTTGTAGATGATAGATATTAGGGCATGTTTGATGTTAACAATTCAACCATCGGATTAAAAAGGAACCGACTTCTCTCATTCTAATTGGACCCATTTTGGATTTAAAATGGGTCTAGATGAACTTCTCTTGGCCTTGGTACATTTGGTTTTTTAGTTTTTTTTGGGTTAAAAACGTCAACAAATGAAGATTGCCCCGTTTAGTAAAAAAAAATTTAAAAAGTCAAAATTTTAAATTAAAACATAAATTCTTAGAATATTCTATTTAAATTTCTACCACTTTTAAAATACAATAATACCCTTATTCATAACTTATTTATTACAACTAACAACTACATATAATTGTTAATATCAAATATATAGAAGGGTAAAAATGTCCATTTTGAATAAAAATAAAAAAATTAACTTTTTACTCAAATAAATAACTTTAAAAAAGCTAATTTAAAAGTTAAGATACCAAACAATCTACTCTGAACTTATTTTTTAGCTAAAAATACAAAAAAAAAAACTGTCTTTTAAACTAATTGTCAAACGGACCATCTAATTGTATCTATTTTGTCATTTTCATAGTATGATTATTTATGCAAAAATTAAATTAATTAAATACCGTTAAATATTTGAATAAATTATATTTGTGTTTAAAAAAGTAAGTAATGAATGGCCGGTTCATTTTTCTAAACACAAATGTGATTTGTGTAGAGACTATTACAATTTATTTTTTCAAATCAAATGTGATTTTTTAGATTGAATTATATTCGATTAACTTAATTTTGTATATGAATAATCTATACACTAGAACAAATGATTTAAGCCGTTAAAGCGGGCTAAATTTTGATAAAAATAGGCTCAATTGAACATGTCTAAATTTCATTAGTGATGGAAGAGAAGTTAGCTCACATTAAAATTTCAATAGACTATAATTATTATTTTTTAATTTTTTAATTTTTTAATTTTTTAATTTTTTAATGTATTCGAACCTATTTATGCACACATTAATCACTTATCACTAATCACTAAAAACTAATCACTGGGACCAATCCCAATGACTAATTAATTACTCTTCACTGGACATTGATGATAAACCAACCATAACCAAAAGTTAGAATTTCATAAAGCAATTTGTATACATCAATATATATGTTTTTACTCATATTTATATATATTTTTACAAGTATTAATATATTCTTCACACATTAATTATTCACTGTTTATTGGTTAGCATTTTTCCTTAAATTTAATTACTAAAAAGAAGAAGTTAAAAGTATTAAAATAATTTTTGTAAAAAATTTATTCTTTTTGTTTTTAAGTAATTTATTTTTCTTAAAGAAAAAGGAAACACGAAATTAGATAACGAAAAATAATCTAATTACATTCCATTAAGTTCATAAAAGATGAAAAGTCAAAAAAAACTAACCACAAAACAAAAGGCAAAACTTAGATGAGATGAAAAAAGTCACTTAATTATGCTATTGTAGTTTTGTTTTTTCATTTTTTGTATTTTTTCCAATTTTATTTTGAACAGTCACATTTTTAAAATTCATTTCGTTGCAAAAAATAGTCAAAAAATAAATTAATTAATTAAACAAAAAAATTTTAAAAAAATCCCAAATAAGTAAAAAAAAAACTCTACTTTTTTAGCATAAGCGCACGCTAAGCAGAATCCATAAATAAATTATCACGATTATTGATGGTGTTTGAAAATGTTGAAATTAGTAAATTATAAAATATAATTTGTAATAAGTAAAAATTATAACTTATACTTAAAATAAAAAAAATTATAATTTATAACATAAATTATAAATATTTAAAAAAAACTATAATTTATAATTAAAAAAAATTAAAAAAATTAAAAACTATTATCACTAGCGTTCTAGACAGGCAAAACACCCCCATTTTGTTTTAAAAAATGTCTTAAAAAGTACTTATTTTTCTTCTTTTTTTTAAAAAAAAAAACGCATTAAAAAGTTTTGAAAAACACCCACACTGTGTGGGAGGACAGAGGCATGTGATTTTCAAAAACCAAGTCATACAAATAATAAATCAAGCAGTGAGAGAGAGACGTTTCCCGAGACTTTTCAGTGATACAGATGCAAGAAACAGCAGTTGCCGGCCCCCCACCCACCATTTTTTCTATCCCCAGGCCTTTATAAATATGTATTTGTGTTAAGTTGTTAACCACTACCCAATCTGAGAGGTAAATAATTGATAAAAAATAAATAAATATTTATATAAAATATATTAATAATTTTAAAAGTAGTAATTTTTAAAAAAATTATATTATTATTAGAATTTTTATTTTTATTTTTATTTTTATTTTTTTTATTTACCGTCCAAGTAAACTGTTGTTAACATGACCCTTCTATAAATTGCCTCCTGCCTTTCCAAATCTCTCATCTTCTTCAACCTTGAGCTAGACCTTGAGGTCTTCATTTTTTTATAAACTTGGTGTTAGGGCTACAAAACTGGTTTGTTAGGGTTTCTGTGGGTTAAAAGGGTGGTCGTCGAAGGCTCCGAGGTTGCCCTTAGCTTTTCATGGTAGCTTTTAGGGTTTGGGATGAGAAAGATTCAAGTCTCTCGCTGGTGAGCTCTTTGAGATGGTTCTAGGGTTTTCGGTTAGTGGAAATAAATCACTTTGATTCACCTGTTATCTTTTTTTCATGGGAAGTTGTAGATAGGCTTCTGAAATGATTTCTCTCTTTCTCTCTCTCTCTCTCTCTCTTGTACACACACACACACACACACACACAAATATATATATATATATATATATATATATATATATATATCTTTTGGCTGGAGTTTTTGTGTTTTGTTTTGTGTTAATTCTTTGGAGGTTTCTTTTTCCTTGCTAGGGTTTGAGAAGGGGATTTGTGTGGTTTAGGGTTTGTGGGTTGTTTTCTGGTTTTGGGGGATTTTTGGTGGTGTTAGGTTGAGGGGATTGAATTGGATTGGAACGGAGCTCCTTGAAAGTCCAATAGAGGATCTTTCTGGGAAAGATTGAGCTGCTGACCTATGGATCCCTCAGTCCTATCCCATGGGTTTATGGGTGTTGGGATAGGTTTGTGGCTTGCATATGTCAGGAGCTGTATTACCCAAGTTGGATCTTGTTTTGGATTGAAGGGAGCTCCACCACTCTCTCTTTTTAGATCTCTCTTCTTTACGTTTTTTACCCCCAGGGAGCTGCATTTATTTGTTTATTTGATTTGATTTATTTTTATTTATAATAATTTTTTTTCGCTGGATAGTCAAATTATTATATATTTTTTTATATCTTTTGATAAGAAAAAAAAAATTCAAATAAGTTATTAAGTTAAATTTTATATTGGTTATTTTTATTTCAGTAAAAAAGGAATTTATATTTCAATCAAATTTTTTTATTTATTTTTACATCTTACCGAGACAAATTAAAAAAATAATTTTTTTACTTAAAATATAAAGAAGTTCATAAAAGAAAAACAATGAATAAAAGATATCAAATTTAGTCCAAATAAGGCTGCATATCTTATTGTATGCATACAAGTTTAATGAGTATCATAGATTAGATACAAATTTAATGGACTATATACTAGTAACACTTATAATGTGGAGTCCATCAAATTTGTAGCTATACAGTAAAACATGAATATTAACATGAAATGGGTCATTTTAATCACAGATCATGCTGGGCTTATTAATTGGCTAATGAAGATATTTTTTTTAATATCGATACATTTTTAGAGGTGGAATTTATTATTTTTATTGATATTAATATATTATGTATAAATATTTATACATGAAGATTAATATGATATATATATATATATATATATATATATATACAGTTTTTCTATTACAAATTTTTTTTACTTTTCTGAAATAGTGAGATGTTGGAACTTTGATCTCTAACTTGATTGTTGTTTGTATACATGCATGTATATGATCTGATTTCTGATTTCTGATTTCTGATTTCTGACCCTTTAAACTTGATCAGATGACTGGTTTTTTTTTTTTCCCCTATATCTTCTTCCAGATTTTTGCTATTTCTAGTTACATGAGAAGTCCAATACTTTGTTCAAGATCTTGACTTGTCTTTTTCTTTGTTTTAACTGCTAACTGTATTCAGTAACATATGAACTATTCTAGTTACACAACATACAACAGTTCTAGTTACACAGCATACCATCACAGATAAATATCTCAGTATATATAATTCAATAAGGTTATGATAATTATGGCCCTGTTTAGGATAATTGTTTATTTGTTTGGCTTATTTAGATTATTTTTGTTTTTAGTGAATTTTTTCATTTTTTTGTTGAACTATTATATTTTTTAGCTTTTTTCTATCAAGACAGATGGAAAAGTAATTTTTTTAATTAAAAGATAAAAAAATTCAAAAAAAAAACAAAAATAAGTTAAAATAAGTTAATAAATTAAATTTTATGTTGTTTATTTTTATTTTTAGTAAATTTTTTTATTTTTTGGCCATATTTTTTAAATTTTTTTGCTCGTCGGTAAAATTTGAAAAACTAAAAAATAGTCAATAAATAGAAAAAAAATTAAGAAAAAATAAAAATAAACAAAAAATATAAAAATTAACCTAATAGTCGATGTTTTGGTAATTATATTTGAGGCGAATGTGTATGGTTTAAAAATAAATAGTGGATTTATACGATAATATAAACACTATATATGATTAATTATTTTTTTTGTAATTAATTCTATTTAGAAAAATTGTCAGTCATATACGAGTGAATCATCGTGAGTGTTACATGGTGCTTAGCTGATAGGGAATTTTATTTTTGCTTATGCTTGTTGAATTTTAAAAGTAAGATTTTTTAATAAAAAATAAATGTGCTAAATGCATAATTAATGGTTAATTTTAAGTTGTTTTGAATTTTTTTTTCTTAAAGCTCAGCTCAATAAGAAAAATTGAGAAACTAAAAAGGTGCTGTTAAAGAGAGCTCAATAGATTTTAAATAATAGTTTAATGGATATAAATTTTTTTTAATATCAATATATTTTTTAGTGTGGAGTTTATACCTTTTACATATGTTTATTTATTATATACCTTTTACATATGTTTATTTATTATGTCAATTTATTTTGTTATTGGGTTTCGGTTAGCATTTTTTAAACTAAAAATATCAATTAAAAATTTAATTGGGTGGTCCTGCAATTTGATTTTTCTTTTACTCTTACCACCAGCCCTACCAAACTAAAAATATCAATTAAAAATTTAATTGGGTGGTCCTACAATTTTTGTTAAAATGTAAAAAAAAAACAAAATAAAAAATTTAAAAATTAAATTAAAACACAAGTTTTAAAAATATTTTATTTAAACTATAACAATTTTTAAAATAACTAATATTTATTATTTATAATTTATTTTTTACTATTACTAACTATATATAATTATTAATATCAAATATCTAAAAGAATAAAATTGGTTATAATAAAAAGTAAAAAAGTTAATTTTTTACCTAAATAATCAATTTTATGATCTTGTTATTTAATCAATAATACCACATTAATAAACTTCTAATTTTATCCAAAATTAAAGAATAATAGTTCAGATTTACTAAAATTATGATTTATATTACACACAGTTAAATTTAAACTATTTATTTTAAATTATAAATAAAATTATAAATACTTAATATTTCTGTAATTTAATAAGCACCCCCAAATTAATTTGCTGTAATCGCTATATTAATTAACTTGTGATTAACAAATTTCATCTTAAATTTGCCGGTCCCATGTCATTAATGTTTAAAAACATGTCTTATCATCTCAAATTATATGAAATTAACATATAATTTACAATTTTTATTAGAAATAGTAATGAATAACGCTTGTCATTAGTTACAAAATTTTAGCATGTATTAGATATATAAAGACTAGGAGTTCTGGGTTATTAAATCTTTCGAATTAAATATCTTAATTTCAATCAAATCTTTTGTTTGTTTACTCTATGAGATAATTATTTATTATACACAATTTAATCAAATTTTTTATTTATTTTTGTAAAGATTAGATAAGATGAATAATTTGATGACAAAAATATCAATATAAATAATTTGGGATTCATTTTTTATAAATTGTCATTGATTTCGTTTTCAGCCTAACGGAGACAATAATCTTATTATTATCTATCTATTAAGGCTCAATTTCTCATAATAATAATTTTTTATTTTTAAAATATACTTATTTATGCTTTTTAATAAAAATTAAGTATATTGATCCTTGGACCCCCAGACCTCATAGTCCTAAATCTCAGGATCCTTGAGAACCCAAGGATATTAGAATTTCGAACTCTCGGGACCCCAAGACCCTTGGGACCCGACCGCAGGGCTGCGGAACCCCCAAACCTCATACCTCTAGACCCCAAGGCCTCAAACCTCTGGGACCTCGGTACTTCGGACCCTTGGGACCCTAGGACTCTAAACCTCTCAAACCTCCGGACCTCTGGTACCTTGGGACCCAGGAACCTAGACCTCTAGAACCCTAGGACCCCACGACATTGGACCCCTTTGATACCAAG
>JAULJZ010124693.1:0-11099 GCA_032270985.1 Heliamphora pulchella
ATTCATAAAAATAAATGACATATAACAAATAAATAACAATTAATAATAATTATCTAATCTAATGACTCTTTTTTTTTCTAATTTTTAAAGCTATAAAACTTTTTATTTTTTCTATATGAATTTCACAATAATTATATATGTAATCTAATAGTTAATATTATATATATATATATATATATATTATTCTTCAATGGTATGATTATGTATAAAACATGCATGATTATATTTATTATAATATTTTAAATATTCTTTATTTATTCCATCTAAGTTTATATGATATGGTGGAGTAGGTGAAGATGAAGTGGGTGTAGTGGGTGTAGTGTTTAGTAGGGTAAGTATAGATTGAATAGGTTGTGTGAGAACGTGAAGATATGGAATATGGGATGGTAGTGGAGTTAAGGTTAAAGTATTTATATTTAAAGTTGTTAAATCTATATCTATTTCTTCTACTTGATCCTGGTTAAAATTATTTCGGTAAATTGGTTGAAAAATTTGATCTTGTATTTGAATTCCAAATAAAGGATAATTTCTAAAAAAATAATTTTTTAAAGATTGACTAGGTGTATAATAATGTAGAGATTTTAATGATTGAGTTTGAAATAATTGTGATGGTGTTTCTAAACTTTGTGTATCATATCGTTGTATTGATTCCGATCTACGAGGAGCAAATTGAAGTAATACAGATCCATCAAAAAACTCAATAATGGAATCTGGATTAGTTTCAGATTGTGATGTTTGAGAGGGCATAATTTGTGACATGTGCCAACTATTATTATCTTGAGCATCAGTTTCATCAATTTCATGCCATTTAATAACTTTTGGAGTAATAATTTGGGATCTATTAAGATTTGATTAGAATATTATTGTGGATCCATGTGGACTTGTAATACCTTTTTACATTTGGGGCTGATATTGTTATAGCTTTTAAATATACTCTATAAGTTATTTGTAAGTTTAAGGATAAAGTATTCATATTATATCTTTTAGTTTGAACTTGTAATGTTAAAGTTTTTAGGATTGTCGAATCATGGAGTGAAACTTCAAAATTTGGAAAGCATTCAAAATAAACAGGGCCATGTACGAGACTAGTTTTAATAGTACCTAATAATGCATCAGAATAAAAATTATGACGTAAATCTACTAAGGAACACATAACAGATTTATTCAAATTTAAATGAGTCATAGGTTTTATTCCTATTTGAACTAATCATAAATGTAAAAAATTAAATTCTTTTTGTTTGAATTTTTTAATAAGAGTAGGATCTAATAATTGAAAAGTTTGGTATTAATTTGTAATTGGTAAAATTTATTCAATAGTTTTTATTTTATAAGTTTGTTTTAATTCAAATTTTTTATCATAAAGTTCATTTATATTGTTTTTAGGCATAGACCAATTTGTTAAGATTTTTTTCCATATTTTCAACATCAATTTCACTTTAATTAACTATTTGTGGAGATCTAAATGAATCTTCACCAGAGATTATATTTGAGAATGATCTAATAATTCTAACCATTAATATGTAAATAGAAACAGCAATAATAGTCAATAATATGGTGCGTCCTTGGCCTTACAGACAAAAATGAGGACTTACGACAGCTGCTCCGAAGCCTTGCCGTCAATGATTCCACCAATTACGACGAGAAATATACTGCAACTATAATATTCATTTCTTTCATTGGTATTATCATATTTATTGTCCCCAACATAATCTTATTATTCCTACCGAATTATTAACCTAATCCATAAATGCATTTGAAAAGAAATGGATCACTACTGATGGTAGTAACTCCCAATCTATCCATTCCCCCAGTAAAACCATAATATTAGGTTCTGGAGTTAAAGCTCGACCTTTTTCCGAATCTGATCAACATATTCCTAATCAATTAAATTATACTAATACTTATCTTCAAACCCTGAAAGAACAAGTTAATCGTCTTGAAAAATTTGAAACTAATGCTACAAATACTGTAGGAAACAAAATTGATGCTATTTATAATATAGTAAAAAACTTAGGTGTAAGAGCTGTTACACCCAGTTCAACTATTCCTACACCCTCTATGGTAACACTTTTACCTTTTTCTAAATATAAATTACAAAATTATTTACAAGAATTTATAGAATAATTACAAAAAACATTACACCCACAAAAAACACAAGCTTCAACATCTACTCCTATAAAAGAATAAGAAGTTAATAAATCTATACATGTTTTGGAATATGATAAAGATGAAAAAAAATAATTAAAAAATTTATATTCAGAATTTCAAAAAATACCTAATCAAATTCAAGAAACATATATAACAGCTAAACCATTAACAAAAAATTATTACCCTAGACCAACACCTATCGATTTACAAATCGAAGAAAAAACTTATCCAATGATGTTTAATGGAACCAATTTAATAGAATGGAATGTAGATGGTAAAACAAATTATTAAATAATTGAAATGGGTCAACATATGATGATGGCTGTTAATGCGGTATTATCTCACAATCCCTATAATAATGATGCTTCAGTAGGAGAACTACTAATAGCAGGATTTTTTGGTCAACTTCAAGCTTGGTGGGATAATTATTTAAGTGATAAACAAAAATTAAGAATTTTAACATCAGTAAAAAGAAATGAACATGGTCTCACAATAGAGGAAAATGGTCTTTCTGTAAGTGATATTATTACAACCCTTATTACATCAATAATTTAATATTTTGTTGAAAATACACAAATTATTCTTGAAAGAGGTAAAAAATTATTAATCAATTTAAGATGTCCCACTTTAACTCATTTCAGATAGTATAAAGATGTATTTTTATCAAATTATATCAACGAAATCAAGATTTCTAAAAAGAACCATTTCTTGCTGGTCTTCCCACCTTATTTGCTAAAAAAGTAAAAACATGTATCAGAAATAAAAACCAAGGTTTAATTCCTTATCACTGGCTTACATATAGAGAATTAATATCTGAAATATGTGCTGAATGTTTAGTTTTATGTAATGATATTAAATTAAAAAACAAATTAAAAAAGGAAAAACGATTAGGCAAAATCGAACTTGGTCAATTCTGCTATCAATTTGGTTATAATACTATTAAGTCACCACTAGATGCAGAAAAGAAATGAATATTTATATATCCGATTTTTGAGTTGGTTCGGGTTAATCCCAGACTAACCCAAGAACCGAACTAATATTGTCGATTTGCCTTTTTTGGGACTCAGGATCAACCCAATTACTTGTAAAAATCGAACCAACCCAAATCATAAAGGCCGGATTGGTTCGATTTTCGAATTTTTTGGGTTTCTTGTGCCCCCTAACCATGACTATTTCAAATGACGGTGAACAAATCTCTCTTATCTACGCTTAACTGTTTCGAAACAATTTTGGAGACCAAGAACTTGATGTCTTTATTGCTTCTGCGCCTCAAAGTTTCAGAGAATTTGAAAACCTAGTTCTGATGGGGGCGGAGCTTGTTGAGTTAGATGAAGAAAAACCCAGTTTTGGGGTTGACTGCTCGAGCAGTCTTTTCATCGCTTGAGCAGTGTTGTCTGCTGTTGAAGAAATCGAGGTCTATGTTAGACCGCCCGATAGACCGCTCGAGCGGTCTATCCGAGCGCACTTGTTATAAAGCTGCTAGGGTTTGCAGCAGTCGCGTGTGTGGTTACTTTCTTCTGTTATATTATTTTAGTTCTCTCTTAAGAGCTTTGTCTCCTTAGTATCCTCAGATCAATAATAAAGTGTGAGTCCGTGGATGTAGATACCATTGTCGAACCACGTAAAATCTTTTGTGTGTGCATCGTTGGTTATTTTCTGTTCTCATTCTTATTTATGTTCGTTTGTGGCTTGATTGTATTATTTACCAACGAGATGTGTGAGTTGGATTTAGTCGAGTTTTGACTTGAAATCCATAATAACTGGTATTAGAGCAAGGTTTAGAGGGTGAAGATCACGGCATGGCAGACAACAGGAAGATCAAGATCGAGAAGTTCAACGATTTGAACTTTGTCCTTTGGAGGATGCAGATCGAGGACATTCTATATCAGAAAGATTTGTTTGAACCTTTGTTTGGGGAGAAACCGGAGTAGATGACATAGACCGATGGAGAGATATTGGATCGAAACGCTTTGGGGACTGTGCGACTGAGTCTCGCACCGTCGGTGATCTCTAATATTGCAAAAAAAAGTCGACGACAAGATTATTGACGGTGTTAAAAAAGATGTATGATCAGCCCTCTACATCAAATATGCTATACCTAATGAAAAAGCTATTCAATCTGAGGATAGCGGATGATGCCATTGTAACGGAGCATCTCAACGAGTTTAACTCCATTGTAAATCAGTTGGAGTCAATTGGGATCAATGTTGGTGATGAGGTCTGAGCCTTAGCTCTCTTGTCTAGTTTACCAGAAAACTAGAGTGGCTTGGTTGTCGCAGTCAGTAACTCTCCGTCCAAGTTAAAATTGGAGGAGGTTGTAGGTTTCATATTTGAAGAGGAATCACGCTGTCGAACAACGGGTGAAGGATCAACATCAGGGTTAATGTTGAACGCTGATGGTAGAGGAAGAAAGACAGATAAGAAGAATCAAAAGGGTTGGAAAAATCACAGATCTAAATCACGGGACAAACCACAGACTCGGGAGAAGTCGGCTAGATGTTGGAACTACGGACAGAAAGGCCATCTCAAAAAGGACTGCATAGCTCTGAGAAAGCAGCGTGACGACACAAATCAAGGTGGTAAGGCTATTGTTAATCTTTCTGATGAGAAAAATACAGATGCTTTGATTTGTGCATCGGATTGTAGAACTGATTCATGGATTGTTAACTCGAGAGCATCATTCTATGCCACTCCCTGCATGGATATACTTCATGGATATGTGAAGAAAATTTTTTAAAAAGTATATCTAGGAGACGATGAAGCTTGCAGAATAGTTGGAAAGGGTGAAGTACAGATCACACAAGCCAACGGTACAGTTTAAAGCTAAAGGATGTTAGACACGTGCCTAGTTTAACCAGGAACTTGATCTTTATAGGCCAATTGTCAAAATCTGGAATCGTGACGACATTTGGGGAAGACTTCTGAAAAATGAGTAAAGGGTCATTGGTTTTAGCCTGAGGGAAGAAGGAGGGAACACTGTATGTATCATTGAGTTCTTATAGCAGTATAACAGTGGTAACATGAAAAGGAGACACCAGCACGTGGCATAGGCGTCTCGATCACATGAGTGAAAAGGAAATGAGAGTTTTAGCACATAAATGGAAGCTATCGGGTATCGAGTCAGTGGACCTAAAATTCTGTGAAGATTGCGTCTTCGAAAAATAGAGAAAGATTAGCTTTACAAAGCAGGCTAAAACTCCAAAGTCAGACAGATTGGAGCTAGTGCATACATATGTATGTGGATCTATTCAAGTACCCTCTATCGGTGGCTCGAGGTATTTTCTAACTTTCATTAATGATGCTACCAGAAAGTTATGTGTTTATTTTTGTAAGAATAAATCAGGCGTGTTTGGTATTTTCAAGAACTAAAAGGCGTCTATTGAAAATGAGACATGTCTAAAATTAAAATGTCTAAAGTATGATAACGGTGACGAGTACTGTAGCAGAAAATTTAAAGATTATAGTGCAGCTAACAGGACCAGGAGACTCAAAACTGTTCCGATGAAGCCGAGACAGAACAAAGTGACAGAACGCATGAATAGGACGATCATGGAGTGTACTCGCAGTATGAGGTTATATGCCGGGTTGCCAAAGTAGTTTTCGACAGATGCAGTGAATACAGTAGCGTACTTAATTAATAGGGGACCTTCAGTTGCATTGAATTGTGGATTGCCTGAAGAAGCTTAGACCGAAAAAGAGGTAAAAATTTTCTATTTATGCATTTTTGGTTGCATAGCCTATGTACATGTTGAGTCAAAAAATAGGGAGAAGTTAGACCCCAAGTTTAAAAAATGTGTTTGTTGGCTATGGTACAGATAGCTACGGTTATAGGCTGTGAAATTCAAAAAGCAGAAAAGTGGTGAGGAGTGGGGATGTGATCTTTAATGAGTCAGTTTAGTATAAAAACAGACAGGAACAGAAGGATGAGACAGCGGACGAATCAAACTATGTTGAGTTTGAGGGATTATCTAGCAAAGTCTTAGAACCCCAAGCTGCTAACAGATAGCCAACTCTACAGGCAGAACCACATACTCCTATAATTAGGAGGTCTACTAGAGTTAGCAAACCTACTGTTAGATACTCACCCTCATTGCATTACCTACTGTTGACAGATAGTGGTGAGCCGAAATCATTTGAAGAGGCTTTGCAGACAAAGGCAAAGGGCGAGTGGGAGCATACATGGATGAAGAGATGCAATCTCTGTCATCTAACAAGACTTGGGATCTAGTTTAGTTGCCCAAAGGGTAAGTTACCATTGTAGAATATGGGGGTTTACAGGCTAAAAGCAGAAGCTGATGGGGTAAGCGGTACAAGACAAGGCTGGTGGTCAAGGGATTTCTACAGAAGCTGAGAATAAACTATACGGAGATATTTTCACCAGTTGTGAAAATATCCACCATCAGGACAATTCTGAGTATAGTAGCTACGGGAGACTTGCATCTGGAGCAACTAGATGTCAAGACAGTGTTTCTCCACGGTGATCTAGAGGAAGAGATATACATGCAGCAGCCAAAGGGGTACTTGGTGAAAGGGAAGGAGGACATGGTGTGCAGGCTGAAGAAAAGCTTGTATGGATTGAAACAGGCACCTAGGCAATGGTATAAGCGGTTCGATAGCTTTATGACAGATACATGGTTCAACAGATGCCATGGTGACCATTGTTGCTACATCAAGATGTTTTCTAACTCATATGTGATTCTCCTATTGTATGTAGATGACATGCTAATTGCAGGATCCATCATGGATGAGATTATAAATCTCAAGGTACAATTATCCTAGGAATTTGCTATGAAGAATTTGGGAAAAGCCAAACGAATACTCGGGATGAGGATCAGCAGGGACAGAAAGAGTCGAAAGTTAAGACTTTCACAGTTAAAGTAAGTTGAAAAGATCCTACAGTGTTTCAACATGGAAGGTGCTAAACCCGTCAACATGCCTTTGGGAAGTCACTTCAGACTTTCAAAGGAATAAGAAGCTGTCACAGACGAAGAAAGGAACTACATGGCAAAGGTACCGTACGCGTCAGCCATAGGTAGCTTGATGTATGCCATGACTTGCATGAGACCGAACATTACCCATGCAGTGGGAGTTGTGAGCATATTCATGCAAAATCTGGGCAAGAAGCGCTAAGAAGTAGTTAAGTGGATTCTGAGGCATCTCAGGGGTACTACGGGATATACTTTGTGTTACAAGGGCTCGGGGATTCAACTGGAAGGGTTCGTGAATTCAGACCTAGCTGGGGACATTGACAACAAAAGAAGTACAATAGGGTATGTGTTTACCCCGGGCAGTGCAGCGGTAAGCTGGATTTCCATATTGCAAAAGATACTAACATTCTCTACTACCGAGGCAGAATATGTAGCAGCCACTGAAGCGTGTGAAGAGCTGATTTGGCTAAAGGGTTTCTTGAAAGAACTAGGAAGAGGTCAGAACATGTGTCAGTTGTATAGCGACAGTCAGAGTGCTATAAACTTGGCAAAGAACTCGGCATTTCATTCAAGGACCAAGCATATTGATATAAAGTATTACTTTATTGGGTCTCAACTGGAAAAGGGATAGTTCAATCTGGAGAAGGTTCATACGAACGAAAATCCTACAGATATGTTCACAAAGGTTGTGACAGTGGAGAAGCTGAGGGACAGTTCAGTTTCTGTTGGTCTTTGGGCTTAGAAGACAAAGGGTTGACTCACACAGGACTTGGGATTTCAGTATTGCACAAGGCTTGTAGTGGTTTTACTTCAAGTGGGAGAATTGTTGAGCTAGATGAAGAAAAACCCAATTTTGGGGTTGACAGCTCAAGCGGTCTTTTTACCGCTCGAGCGGTGGTGTTTGTAGTTGAAGAAACCGCGGGCTGTGTTAGACCACCCGATAGACCGCTCGAGCAGTCTATTCGAGGGTCCCTGTTATAAAGCTTATAGGGTTTGCTGCAGCTGTGTGTGTGGTTATTTTCTTATGTTATATTCTTTTAGTTCTCTCTCAAGAACTTTGTCTCCTATGTAATCCTCAGATCAATAATAAAATGTGAGTCCGTGGACGTAGGCACCATTGCCGAATCAGGTAAAATCTTTTGTGTGTGCATCATTGGTTGTTTTCTGTTCTCGTTCTTGTTTATGTTCGTTTGTAGCCTAATTGTGTTCTTTACCAACGAGGCGTGTGCGTTGGATTTAGTCGAGTTTTGATTTGAAATCCACAACAGAGCCATGGGGGGTTTTAATCGGTAATCATACCCATCAAAGGATCCATGGTTTGGTGACTGATAATGGAGATGGATGCATGCTCCTAAAACCAATAGAATTCCTTAATTGACAGGCTCCTGAAATTGGTTCGGCAAATGGAAATTTTAAATCCCAGGGTTTTTTTTTTATGATATTCTTATAGTGAAGAATGAGAAACTTAATAGGTGAATGAGAAAGAAGTTTTGGATTTTCTTTTTGATGCTTGATCTAATCATGGGCTGGGGTTTCGTTTTTGTGTGTTTTTATTTATTATTATTATTATTTTTTATAATTAGGAGTTGGGTTTGGTTTTTGGTGTTTGATTTGACGATGGTAATGGTTTTTTTTTCTTCACCTGAGTCTATAAGTTCTTCTAAAGTCTTTGGCACAGGTGGTATTTTTTTTCTTGTCATTTATTTTTGGAGAAGAAGACGGAAGGAAGGGCAAATTTGTCATTTTATAAATTTTTAATATTAATATTATTTTATTAGTAACAGTGCTTTAACGGAAAGAAAACTGAAGGGGGTATATGTATAATATCAGATAAAGTAGGGGAAGTCAGTGTAATTTTAGAAAACAGAGGAGGTATTTCTATTTTTATCAAAAAATTCAGGAGAGGTCAGTGTAATTTACCCTAATTTATTTACTACCACTACCAACTACCTATAATTATTAATATCAAATATATAGAAGGGTAAAATTATCTACTTTGAACAAAAATTTAAAAAATTAGCTTTTTACCCAAACAACCAATTTAAAAAAAAAACTAGCTTAAAAGTTAAGTTAACAAAGAAACCACTTTGAATCTAATTTAACTTTTTCGCTAAAAATAATAAAAAGCAAAAAATTAACTTTTAAGCTAATTATGGAGCAGTCCGCGTTCACGACAAAAATACTTGAAAAAATGATTTTTTTTTCAAGGTCTTTTGTTTTGATTTTGATTTGAAAAGCAATTTGGAGAAAATAAAATTTTCATTCTATTTGTTTTGGTTTCGATTTGAGAACCAATTTAGAAAAAGGATATACAAGCCTATTTGGTTACACATTTTATTTTCATTTTTTAAAAAATTGTTGTCCGAACATAATGGAAATGCATTTATTAACAATTTTTACAAAATAGTTTCCAAAAAAGTGAGTTAAAAATAGCTTGAAAATATAAATTTTTGAAAACAATTAAAAGTTGTTTCGGTTGTTCAACTCCACTTTTTTCTCCAAATCTCTCAAAACACAGGAGAAGTCCATTGTGAGCTCAATCGCCGTCGTCATCGAACCAGATCCCAATCGATGTCTTTGTTGTCGCCGAGCCAAATCTCTTCGTCATTCTCTCAAAATTGACTAGCCATATCTCTCTGTCATCCTCGTCGTCGTCTCTCAGTTGTCCTCTCAAATCGACAAACCAGATCTCTTAACCGTTGTCGTTGTCGTCTTCTCAAAATCGACTAGCCAAATCTCTTAGTCGTTCTCGTCGTCTTTTTAAAATTGACGAGCCAAATCTCTCAGTTGTTGTCGTCATCATCGTCCTCTCTCATCCTTCGTTCTCATCCTCTCCTCTCAGTCGTCATCATCTCTCATCTTTCGTTAGGGTTCTCTCCTCTCAATCGTGGTCATCCTCTTAGATTGTCTTATAGGAGTTTCTTCATTAAACAAAATCTAAATACGGTCCACATAGATGTTGTAATTATTTGTATTATTTAAAGATTGGTAGATAAAAGAAAATACCTACTATATATAATAATTATTGGTGAAAAGTCACATCTTTTGTGAATAGGCATCTTTTGATAGAAAGGGTATCATTGCCTATAAATAAAGCGGGGTTCCTAATCTAGCCTGTAAGGCTTTTTTCATGGTTGATTTGGCTCCCATTTTGTAATGCTTTTAGCACTGATATTTAGCAACACAATGCCTTGAAGAATACTTCGAAAATAGTCCCAAAAAGCATCAAAAAACAGCCCTGAACAGCCCTTGAACCGACGCTGCCTGCCGCTGCCTTGCGTCGCTTTTTGCCTTGTTCTCTGTGGTTGTTTTTCTCCAGTTTTTAAGGTATATTTTGTTTCTATTTTATGCCTAAAACAATTTCGAAAACATCCTAAAAAACCATCAAAAAACAGCTTGAACCGTCGCTAAGATTTTTGTGCATTTGTGATAAATAAAGAAAAAAAAAAGGACGTCAAGATTTTTGTCAGATTGGCCAATGCCTGGCTATTCATATTACTGAACTGTTTTGTGTCTGTTGCTCCTATTGTTTTGGTTTTGTGCAATTTTTCCTTTTTGCTCTGACCCGTAGGTTATTCTTCTTTTTGGTTGCCTTTTTAAGTTTCAACTTGAAAAACAAAATATACTGTGGGATAGAATTTTGCATATATGTTATAATGTTTACAAAATTTTGTGGTGTAATTCCTCATGGTTTGATGGAAATTTGGAATCTTAATTAGTTCCAAAATTCAAAATTTTTTGATCATATTTAATTGATCGAATTAATAATGAGGGGATATATAATTCTACTTGATAAGTAATTCTATGGGATTAATAATAAATAGAATAGTAATACCATATTCTCTTAAGTATTATATATCCCACATTTTGTGGAATTAGTAATTCAATGGATAGATAATTCTCTCACCATTTATTGAATTCAAACAAAAAAAATAGGAATAATTACACTTACCTCTCATAAGGTTTAAGCTTACTACAGGGTCCTCCCCTATGGTCTCTGAAATTACACTAACCTCTATGAAA
>JAULJZ010124704.1:0-11099 GCA_032270985.1 Heliamphora pulchella
TTCAACCCATGTTTTGTTTTTTTTTTTTTTTTTTGGTCTGTTCTGAGAATCATCTCATTTAGAAGGCATTGAATCTTTGTATCTGATGGATGGAAATGAAACTTTCTACACTTCAATTCTGTCTTTGCTTTCGGGTTTGGTTTTAAGCCCTGATCAGAATATGCAACACAGATATATGGTCTTTTGGGGGACAAGTTTTCTTGATCATAATTTTTTATTTTTCCTGTTTCTTTTACCGAGACAAATAAAAAATATGAAATATTTTGATAAAAATAAAAATAAAAACAATTTAAAAGACAAATAAGTCAAAATAACGTAATATATGATCAGATTTAGTAAGTTGTTTAGATTTTTTAAGTTTTTTATCAAGACGAATTAAAAGTAAAAAAAAATTATAATAAATTCTCAAAAATCATAAAATTATGAATTATCCCAAATTCATTATTTTTATTTTTATTTTTATTTTTGAAAAAAGGGTGCTTATGTCTCCACATAACACTAACGAAAATCGTACTTATAAGGGGAAGATAATAAATTAGGAGGTGAGAAAGGGGAGTTTTTTTTCCCTTTCCTACTAGATAATAATCATAAAGGAAAGGTAATACATAAGTTCATATAGAAGCTTTTCAAAAATAATTAGAGAGTATATATATATTATCCAAAAAAGTTATGAAATTTAAATGCATTGTAATTTCGATATAAAATTGAAAAATGTATCATATGCAAAACTCTTCAATAAAAGAGAAAAAAAAAACCACGCACGAAGAAGAAGAAGGAGAAGAAGAAAAAAAAAAAAACTTTTCACACGCGGACACCAAATCTCCAATATAATAAATCTCCACACAAGACTCGCAATCTCCAATATAATAAATCTCCACACAAAACTTGCGCACAACGTATAAGAATCAATTACCATATAACTTGTGCATAATTCCATTATTTTTTCATAGTAAGTAGAAATGTTATTGTAAGACCATCTCTAACCATTCTCCCTATAATTTAACTAAGTGATAAAAGATATTTTAGAGAGTCACATTTTCATTTCTAACTCCAACCATACTCCCTATTTTAAGGAGTCATATTTTTTTTAAAATTTTTAATATAATAATTCAAAATTTGTAGCATTTAAATTTTAACGATAATTTTATAACGGCTATTTTAACGGTTATATTTTAACAATCATTTTATAACGGTTAAAAAAATATTATTTGAATATTATTTTATAACAATATTATTTAAAAAAAATAAATTTGAATGAAATTATAAACTAAGTTAATAAATAATAAGAAACAAATTAAAAACAGAGGAACAAGTGCACAAATTAAAAAGATGAACAAATAAATAAACAAAAAACACCACACATTATCAATCCCCATCATCTTCAATTCTCAGATAAACAGAGGAACGAAGAGGGATTTTGAAGATGAGGAACGAAGAACAGAGGGCGAAGAGAGGACGAACAGATATCTCACCAAGAACAACCGAAGAACAGCTGAAGAGGAATTTCAATTTCGCCAAATTCGAAAGACGATTTTCAACAAATCAAAAGGTATGCAAAATACATGATCAAATACATAGCTTTATATAGAAGATTTCTTTGAGGATTTGAACAAAAATCACTGTTTAGAGCCATTGCATACAGTAATTTAAAAAAAACGATCGTTGAGAGCCTCCCCAAATTTGTTCCGAGCTCGTTAGAAATAGAGAGCCATTTCTGGCTTCCTTAAAATGGCGAGGCGAATGGGGAGCCCTTTGGAGCTTTGAATTTTGTGGATTGCTCGCCAGTTTAGCAAAGGAGTCTTGATGGCGAGCTACATTGAAGATGCTCTAATCTCTACTCAACTGTTATATACATAATGTCATTCTTTTTTTATAGCCAGTAGAAATGTTATTGTAATATCTACTCAATTCTTACAAAAAAAAAATTTACTGAAGGCCAAGAGTTGTTGCTTAATTAGCCTTAATTTTAGTGTTAACGATGTCGACCTATTTTTGATCTAATAGATGTTCAAATTTAAAAGTGTTATCACAGTAGATCGGAGAGATTAAAAATGAATGATAAAAAAAAGAAAAAAAATTTACATAAAAATAAAATAAAATACAAACCACACATAAAATAAAGCAAAATGTGAAAAGAAAGGAAAGGGTAAGAAAAAGGGAAAAATGTTCCATTTGTTGACGAAACAAATTATCTACCAATAAGGTCACTTGTCACTGAATATGTATGCATACACAACTCGTACAAAAGTCCATGTATACTTAAAAAAATCGAGAATTAATCTTACTTCAAAAGTGACGTACAGAGTTAGTTTGTGTTTGAACTAATTTTTTTAAATAATTTTTTGGCTTTTTAGTGTTAAATTATGACTTTTTAGTGTCAAATTATAACTTTTTTATGAGAAAAAAATGAAAAAAATTTAATTTTTTTGTGAGAACCCAAACGAAGTGGCTTTTTTTAAGTGAAAAAAGTCAAAAAAAACCTAACTTAAAAGCCAAGATAAACACAAGCTTACACTCAAATTTAATCTGATATGAGTCATATTCTAAGTAAATTATGACCACTTACTTTAAATTTTAAATAATTTTCCGATTATATTTTTATCGAACCCAGTACAGAAATGAACAAAATGCTGAAATCTTGAATAGAGAGTACAAGGAAACCAATAAAAAAATTTGGGTGGAATATATATATCAGGATTTGGTACATATATATGAAAAAATATTTGTGTGCAAAGAGAGTACTAATATGACATTCATATGTGGTGATTTGAACTCGTGAAAATTTATCAAAATAAATTTATATTAAATATAAAATTATTTTAAAATATTTTTAAAAAAAATTATAATAATCTTAAGTTAAATTTTTTATATTTTGATTGAAAGTCATTTTAAGTCCATTTTTTTGGCTTAAAATCACCAATACGATTCACCAAGTGAATTTTTTTACTTATTTAGTTTAAAGAGATTTTAAAGAAAAAAATCTAACTTAAAGCCATGTTACCAAACGAGGCCTTAATGTGCTTACCGATCCATTGCAGATCAAATCAATGGAATTCCACAAATTTTGATTTAAGGCACATCTGGGATAGCTTTTTTATTTTTATTTTTTAATTTTTTTAATGATTTTTTTACATTAGCAGATAATATTTTTTAGATTTATCTTATTACAAGAAACTAGAAAAATAAAAACAATTGATCAAAAAATTTCACATAAGACATAAAAATCAACTTTAAGACTTCTTAAGGCTTTTTTTGTAAATTTTGTAAATTTTTTTTCAAAACGATTATACTTTTAGATTCGTTTTATCAAAAAGTAAAAAACTTATACCCAAAAAATAAAAGAATTAAGAAAAACAAAAACAAAAAAAAAACTACAAAAAAGTTAAAAAACAACTATCCCAAACAGAGCCCAAAACTTCCTAGGAAGTCATTTATACTTCAAATTCAGCCTTGGGATATGATTTAAAGGTTCTTATCCCAAAAGCTATAATTTATTTTAAATATTCACAATTTTTGTTATAATTTTTAATAATTTTTTTTTATTTTAACTAAAAAATATAATATTTATCAAACACTCATAACTTCTACTGCAAACAATAATTTATAAACTTGTATTTCCAAACACCCTCCACATGAGTTCACTAACATCAACTAACTAAAAGACAGCTGGAAGAAATTAATTGGTCGAAAGCACCACGTATGAGTACCTTATTTGCGCACAAAAATTTCTCATATACATACATGTATATATATCTTTGTTATTCTGGCTTCACCACAGTACTCTTTTCCTGAATTACTGATTCAATAATTTTGTGGTGATTATGTTTTAATCACCACGCTTAAATATTATATCATATGATATTTTATATGTGATTTTTAAAAATAAATAATGAGTTCATAAAATAATATAAATATTACACATAAAATGTTAAATCACGAAATACACAAATATGGTAACCAAATATCAAATATGATTATTGTAACATTATTCTTTTTGATTTATTTAGTATTGCATATATACATATATCTCTGACTATGTAATAACACTTTATTTACTATTGATACTTTTTAAGGTTGACATGCATTTTTTCAATTTTCTAAAACATTTACAAAGTTTAATAACTCACGTATTAAAACGGGTTGTGAAAAATCTCAATTGTGGAGTAAAATATGTAAAAATAACAATTAGGCATTGTTTGGATTCTTTAAATAGGTTAGACTTTTTAAAACATTTTTATATTTAAATAGTCTGGTATAAATTTTGATATTTGTACTATTTTTTTGGAATTTTTCATGTTTTGATCAATTTTTTTTTGAATCGTCTCACAATGAAGAATAAAAAATAATTAATAAAAAAATTAAAAAACTCACTAAATACAAAAATAAGTAATAAAAAATTTGATTTAATAGCTGCTTTCGACTTATTTTTGTTTCTCTAATTTTTTATATATGATAAGAGAATTCAGAAAATGTAAAATAGTTTGACCTAATGTTATAATAATCTACTAAAAAAAAAAATAAACTATATATCTAATAGGGCATTATGATCAATAACTAAAAGAATGGCTTGGGATAATTGATAACTAGTTTAAAAATTAATTTTTTTTGTATATTTAATCAAAAAATTAAATTAAGTTCAAAGTAAATTGTTTGCAAAATTACTTTTAAACTAGTTTCTTTGAAATTAATTGATTAGGTAAAAAACATTACTTTTTGCATTTTTATTTTAAATTTAATAGTATTATCCTTCTATATATAGAGTGTTTAGTGTAGCTAAACTGTTGAACTTATAAATTATAGCTACAAAAATATAATTATAACTTTTAAGTAAAAAAGGCATGTGTTTATTACAAGTTTCGAACTTGTAGCGACAAATACTAAAAATGTATTTGTTGAATTAAAATCAGAAACTATAACAAAAAAGCTATTAAGAAAATTTATTTGAATATTTTTAACTTGTTGCTGAACTATAAAGCTAAAATAGAAGTTAAGCCATGCAAGGAAAACACTCTCGTAATTGATATTCATAATAATGTATAGTTGATATTAATAGTAAATAAGTTATTAATTAAAAATATTGTTGTCTTTTAAAATGATTAAAGATTAGAATAAAACAATAGTCTAAGAATTAACGTTTTGATTTGAATTTTTTTTTTTATTTTTACATTTTTTTTAATAAACGGGATATTTGGCTTTTTCAAAAACTTTTAATTAAGGCCTATATGAGACGTTTAGAAAACTTGGCTTTCAAGAGATTTAATTTTTTTTAAATATTGAATTGTTTGAGATATTTTTTTACAGTAGCTTTTTGTTTTCATTTTTTTTAATAAAATGTCTAATATGCCCTTAATTATTGCTGTTAAGTTGTGTTATTTGAGATATTGACACGGTTTTTTTTTTTTTTTTAATGAGGAAAGGCTTTTTTAATTGAATGTAATATTTATAGTTATTTTGCTAAAAAAATTAGGATGTTTGGAACATATATAGGCTTTTTTCTCTTGAAAAAAAGTTAATGGCTTAAAAATGACAAACACTACTGCTTAAAAATTAATTATTTTATATAAAAGAACTGAATTTCTAAGAAAAGCAAAAAAGACCTAAAAAGCAAAAAAAAAAAAAAACACTTATGTTGATAAGCAGGCCTTGTTTTCAACTGACAAAAACCTAGGGCCATGTTTGGATGTGGATTAAAAAGGACGAGACTAATTGAAAATATATAGTTCTACATATTTCTACGTTTGGCAACTACTTTAAGAAAACACTTCCAACTAACTCAACACTTTATTTGGGGATTAATGCAATCCCATGAAGGGAATGGATTAATTAGTCCTAAGATTGTTTATGTCAAACTAAATAATATACTATTTCGGCGAAAAATATTTTTCGCATTCTCTGGTGTTTGGTACGACAGAAATTAAAAATCAACGAAAAATATTTTTCAAGTCAATGAAAAATAAGTTGATTTTAGTAAAAAATATTTTTTACTTTTTTATGATAGAAAACATTTTTCAGCTTTACTATTGCACCACCGTCAGCATTATCATTTTTCTACAAACACCACCAATTTAAGATTCAGAAGGTCCAGGGTCTAGGGTTCGGGAGTTTGGGTTCCCGAATTTCTCATGTCGGGGTCTGGGTTTTCAATATCTCAGGAGTTCGGGATCCCAAGAGTTCAGGAGCTTAGGGTCCTATTATCCCAGGGTTCGGGGCATCGGGATCCCAAGGGTCCGGTGTCACGACCCAGTTTCACCAACGGTATTCGTGATCGGTCAGTGAATAAAATCCACCAAAAGCCTCTATTTTTTTTGAATTATTTATATAAGAAGTAAGCGTTGAATATTTATGTCAAATATCACAATTACATTAGATTGATAAATTCTAAACTATTTTTACCGTGTTAGCAAAAAAATATTTTAAGAATTAACATTGTTAACAAAATTATTTCTTTTAATCATTTTAATACTAATTAATCATATAACATAAATTAACAATTATGAAATAAACTAAAACATAACAACTTATGTTTGTTGAACATGTTGGGAATGTTAATTAGCTAAAAAGGTTAAGGGGAAATAAAATCCATACCATCTTTATAAACATAATTATCATGTCGTATTCTCATATTAACATATTAATATATCAACCTATTCTCATATTAGCACATCAGATACCCTCACTTTCTTGTATGCAAAATACAGTATTCTTATTTTTTGTAAATAAATTCTCATTTCGAATTACAAAGTTAGTTGAAAAAAATGATAACGTTGTTATTCGAAATGAAAATTTATTTACAAGAAATCAGAATACTACATTTACATACGAGATAGTGATGGTATGTAATATACTAATATGAGAATATGTTGATATACTAATATGTTAGTATGTTTTTTTGTGTAATGCATATGGTTTAAGTTAAGTCTTGTTCACAATATCAAATCATCATTATTTAGGAATATTATTACCATAAATTGAAAATACAAATAGATTCATGACTGTGTATAAGATATTCTGCCATATGAATTGTAAAGCAATATAAAAATATTCATATCTAACTCATTATAAGAGAATAAAAACGTATTCTTAAAAATATGCAGCAGTTATAAAATGTAGGATTAATTGAGTTTTAGTTCCGTTTTTTTAGGAATGTAAGAGTTTTAGTTCCACTATTTTTTTATATTAGATTTAGTCCTTTTTTTAAATTTTTATTATATTCGGGACCATTATGCCATTTCCAACCGGTGGGATTTTTTGTTTTTGAATTTCTTGATTGTAGGAATTAATTATCCTATTCACTTATTAGGACCATTCCAGCCGGTGTTAATGCTTGTATTTGAATTTCTTAATTATAGGGGATCATTATCCCATTTAACCAGTATGACTTTTCAACCGGTGCTATCTTTTCCTTATAATCCATGTTTGTAGGCAGTAATTACTTGATATGGTATTCAGTTATATGGAAAATATTCCACTTCTCATTTTTTAGGGAGTAGTTACAGAAATGTGTAATCGGTGAAAAAGAAATCTTCGTAGGCAGAGATTATTTTTCATTGTACATTAATGAAACTGAACACAGTATTTCTGTAGAGTGACAATATATAAAATTTCTTATGTGGCTACGATTTTATTAGGATTGATATTTGAATCAATTTTCTGGATTGGGATATATTTGAATACAATTTCAGATTTCTTCTGTGACAGTTTTGTGTGCTGAAAATATTCGACACGATTTGAATTGGAAGGCTCTCCCGATTTTTACTGGTATGCACATTTTGTTTTGGTTTGTTTTGATATCACTTTTTGTTATGAAAAAAAGTTAATATTATCAATTTTTAAACAGTTTCATTTCGATTAATGGAAATAAAATATCTATTTCGCGAATAATTTAGTATGTATGTATTCAAGGTAGTTCATATTTGTTCATTTTGGGACTTTTTATGTTTTGTAGCTCCTAATATTCAATGTAGTTCATGTGTTCAATTTTGAAAATTTTATTTTATATTTGATTTCGCGTATTTGGAAATGAGAAAATAGTATGGTGGATATGGTGAAACTTTGCTGAGATTTATAGAAAAAATTACTCTGATACATTTATCAGTTGATACGACAGTTCGATTTCGTGTAATTAAATTTGGAATGATACATTTATCAGTTGACGCAACAGTTCGCTTTGGTGAATTAAATTTGAAATGATACATTTATCAGTTGATGCAATGATACATTTATCAGTTGATGCAATAGTTTAATTTTCAAAATTAAACTTGAAATGATACATTTATTAGTTGACACAACAATGAAATTTTATAATTCCAAGTAAAATGATAAATGTATCAGTTGTAACAACAGTGCAAATTTTGAAATTTGAATGAACTTGTAAATTTATCTGTTATAATGAATTGTTATTTTTTCGAAATCATGTTTTAGTATCTTTGATACATTTCAGTAGGACTCTAATTACTGTTAATGTTTTCATTCATTGTAGGTCCTTTTTTGTGGTTGTCTACGATGGAAAGTCCTATAGTATTGTTGTGCAAGTACGACAGTTATACGGCTGTATTAATGGTTAACATGAAGCTTTCGTATGATTCTCTTTTAAACATGATGCGAAATCGGTGGAGCTCGTTAAAAGAGGCAAGTGTATCTTTAACTTATGCATTGTCAAGACATTCGCATTGCATGTTGAACAATGTGGATGACTTACCGGCAATGTTTGCAATTATGGGTACTAGTGTTGGAAATTCCATTGATGTTGAGGTGAAGGAGAATAATAATCAGTTTGAATTATTGACTGAGAGTTCTAGTAGTGAAGATGTTAGTGATGAGAATAGTGAAAAATGCGAGCGTCCATGGAGGGATGAACATGATAGTGATGCAGATTTGTTGCCAAGTTTTAGTTCTAAGAAACAGAAAGTGTTATTGTCTTTTGTGTGGGCGAATGCCATTAGTCATGTGGGGCAAAAATTTGAAGGAGGTGTTGTAGAATTTTGCAACGAACTCTCAAAATATTCTATTGAGCGTGGATTCGAATTTCGATATGTGAAAAATGATAGGACTAGAGTCACTACTCATTGTATTTTTAGGGTGTTAAGGGGTTGTATGTGGATGGTCTATGCTAGAGTTTGTCGTTCTAATGATTATTTGTACATTCGAAAATTGATAAATGAACACACATGCGGAGCAGATGTACGCACAGCAACTAATGCACACATGAGTTCTAAGTTGGTTTCCAGTATCATTGCAGATGAAGTTCGAGGTACGCCGCTAAAGAGGCCTGTAGATGTTGTTCATCGGTTCAAGGTTAACTATGGGGTTAACATTAGTTACTATCAGGCTTGGATGGGTGTTGAAAAAGCCAAGGGTGATGTTTTCGGTGACTATTACTGTTCATTCAATGAGTTGAAGTGGTATGGTGATGCTGCATTAGCGTCTAATCCTGGAAGTTATATTCAGTTAGATTATTGTACCGACACGAGGCGATTTAAACGATTATTTGTTGCTTACCGTGCCTGTATTGTGGGATTCAACTATTGTCGTCCTTTATTGTTTCTTGATGGTACGTTTCTTATAGGACGATACAAGGGCAATTTTCTTGCAGCAACAAGCAAGGATGGGAACCAAGGTCAGTGAGTTTGAATTGAATTTTGTTTTTATCAATTGTAATTGTATATCGTTTGCATTAACTATTGTATCATTTATGTCATTGTTTTTGATATGTTATTTTAATGAACGAACAGGTAATAGTATCAGTTATTTAATTCTATAAGTTGTATTGATAAATGTATCACTTTATGTATAATTATTTTAGCTCATGCAATAACATTATTTTTTTTCTATCTATTTCAGGATTATTCCCAGTTTGTTATGCCATTGTTGACTCCGAGAATGAGGACAATTGGCATTGATTTTTATTACATCTCAGAAATATATTGGACACGTCGAGGAATATAACGTTTGTATCTAACCGTAATGCTGGACTTCTTGAGTCGGTTCCGAAAGTATTTCCATCATCATATCATGCTTTCTATTTGCATCACTTGAAAGCAAATCTGCGGAATCAACTTAGTGGCACTCCTAATGGATTCAGGGAGAAATTGGTATCGCTTTTATCGAAGTGTGCATACACACCCACTCTTGATATATTCAACCAATTGTATGAAGAATTGGGGCGTGAGGGTGGTAAGAGAGTACATCGTTTTTTGAGTGACTTACCTTTTCAACATTGGGTGAACGTATACTTTGAGGGATGTCGTTGGTATAGGGAGATGTGGTCTAATGCAGTGGAATCATTTAATAATTAGATTAGTGGGGAGAGACATTTGCCGATAACCTAATTGGTTGATAAGATACGTTTGAAATTGATGAATCAAATGTCAAGACGGAGGATCAAGGCAGAAGGGTGGGAAGGGATTATATGCCCTAAGATTGATTCTGATTTGGAAGAAGCATTTCGGGAAGGCAGAGGATGGGTGGTTAGTGTGTCCGGTGACGATGTATTTGAGGTCCATTCAACACCTTCAGTTTCTATTGATTTGAAGCAGATGACTTGCTCTTGTGCTCAGTGGCAAGTTAATGTATGCCCATGCTCATATGCTGTAACTGCAATTAAGAAGAGCGGGAATGATTTGAATTTATATGTTAATCTGTATTATTATGTTTAGACATATGCTTCATCATATGCAGAATCCATTTTTTCTATTCCAACTGTGTGGAAAATAATAGATGAATTATCTGCTGAATCAATACTTCCACCTTTAGCAAGGAAACAACTTGGGAGACCGCGGAAGATGAGGATCCCTTACAGAGGGGAAAAGTTGCAGCAGATAAAATGTAGTCGTTGCGGAAAATTGGGGAACCACAATAGGAAAACATGTAAAGAGCCATTATTAGATTAGATGTTTTATTTACTTGGACATGTGGTTTATTGATTATCTTTGCCCATTTGTGGTTGTTATTGAGTCTTATTGAATGAATATGTTTTGTCTTGCATGAACTATTTCAACTACACAATTGACATTTATTGTCATTAGTTGTTGTCTAATTTGACTATATTTTGATACTTTGAATTGTTTTTGGATTACTGTTTCAATTACACAATTGATATT
>JAULJZ010124725.1:0-11098 GCA_032270985.1 Heliamphora pulchella
TTTTTTTCTAATAAGCTAAATCTCTTCAAAAACTAAGCTTAATCTCTTCAAAAACTAAGCTATTTAAACATCCCAAACAAGGGTATCTTTTTTAAAAAAAATATTAGACTTTTAATAAAAAAAAAAACAAAAAACTACTATAAAAAATTGTCATAAACAATCAAACTTTTTGTCTAATTGAACTTTGAAAATCTATTATAGTGAGAAGAGAGATATAGAAATATTGTATGAATAATAGTAGCTAAAGCCATTTAAGATAATAGAGTAACAATCAGCGAAATGGTAATAGAATAATTTTAATTAAACTTGTTATTGGAGAAATTATAGTTAATATAATTTGTATTTACGCACCTCAAGTAAAATTGAATGATGATACTGAAGGATAATTTTGAGATCAAATTGATAAAATGATCCAAAAAATACTAATATAAGAGAAGATAATTATATGTAAGAATTTTAATAGGCACGTAAGAAACAGGAGACGATGATGTGAGAAAGTTCATGGAGGATTTGATTTTGGTGATTAAAATGAGGCTGAAGATGTTATCCTAGATTTTCTAGTAGCATTTGATCTTATATTAATTAACAATTTCTTTAAAAGAAAAAAAAACACTTAATAAAATTTATGAGTGGGTCTCTTAAAAATCAAATAGTTTATTTTCTTACTAAGAACATATATCGCCTAATATATAAAATTTGCAACGTTATTCCTTGAAAAAGCTTAACATCCACATAAACTTATAGTAATACATATTCACATTAAGGAGCAACATAAAATGAGAAAATATATTAGAATTCTACGAATTAGATGATGAAATTTTAAATGTGAGAAATTAAAAAATTTTAAGGATAAAATGTGTAAATTAGTAAGGTTTGATTTTTAAAAAAAATACTAACACAATGACAGGAGATATTAAAATCAAAAAAATTATTAGAGAGTCTAAAACAAATTGCCTTGTAACTAAGGAAATTTGGTAGTTGAGTTGTGAGGTCTAAGTCATAGTAAAAGTAAAGAAAAATATTTTAAAATATGAAAAAATAATAGATATTAAAATATAATTTATAAACAAATTTGTAAGGATGTTAAAAGAACCATTACAGATGATAAATTAAAATTTTATAATGATTTTTATACTAAATTAATAGTTAAAAAGGAAAAAACTACATATATAAAGTCGTTATGTTGAAAGGAAAAAAAAAAAGAAATTTTACTCAAGTTAAATACATAAAAAACGACGATTCAAATGTGTTAATAAAAGATAGAAGATTAAGAAAAGATGAAAAACTAATTTTAAAAAATTATTAATTGAAAAACATGTAGAAAGATATGAATGAGAAGAATCTGATAATTCAGATGAAAGCTTAAGAAAGTTTGAAATAAAAACTACAATGAAGAACATGAAATCAGGTAAACCTTTAGGGTTAAATGGTATCACTGTTGAAGTGTAAAAATGTTTAGGCGAAGTGAGAATGTCTTGATTAATAAAGTTATTTAATAAAATCTCAATAATTAGAAAAAATCTCAAAAAGTAGAGAAAAAGTATTATAGTACCTATATATAAAAATAAATGAATGAGATATTCAAATTGTAATAATTATAGACAAGAATAGACCTAGGAAAGACAAGTGGGGGCAATCACTACCCTTACGATTTTGAAAAACCCTCTTACTATAGTATTAATTTTTAGTTATTACTAAATATATATAAATTCGGCACCCCTAGCTTTTTAATATATATATATTATGAACTTATCAACAATTTTCGAGTTGTGTGAAGTACTGGCAAAAACAGAAAAGTTAATAATTTATCTTCTTATTGATAGATTGATTCATTTTGTATTAACTTTAGCAGTTTCAACAGCTACAACAGAACGTGCGTTTTCAGCTATAAAATATGAAAAGTAGGTTGTGCAATAGAATAGATGATGATTTTCTAACAAGTTACTTGATCGCTTTCATTAAAAAATATATTGTTAGAAATTTTAGTATTGACTCCATTATAAATATCTTTAATGACATGAAAAAGCACCAAGTACAACTCAAGATACATCATTTTAGTAGATAGATATATAGATTTCAAATTGGTAATTTTGCTATTTGTTTTGAATAAAATTAAACATACTTATTTATATGTTTTGATATTATATTTCTCTTCTTATGCCCATAAAAACTATTGTTATATTTCGTGATTTTTTTAAAAAATTTATTAGTATATAGATTCGTCACTCCTAGATTCAAAATCTGGAATTGTCCCCGATTACAGATGTATTAAGTTGATGAGTCATACAATGAAGTTATGAAAAAGAGTGATTAAACATTATTTAAGATTAATAACAACAGTGTCACAAAATTAATTTAATTTTATACCTGATTGATCAACCATAAAAGCAATTCACCTACTAAGGAGATTAATAGAGAATTATAGAAAATGAAAACAATTCACCTACTAAAGAAATTAATAGAGAATTATAGAAAAAATAAGAGAGACCTTCGTATAATTTTTATAAACTTAAAAAATACCTATAATAGAGTGCCCAGAGATATCACACGGTGGGCGTTGGAGAGAAATGAGGTGACAAAAAGATATATTGATATGGTAAGAGATATATATGATGAAATCGCCACAACAATTAGATCACCTACTAAAAAAATAAGTAAATTTTCGATTACAATAGAATTACACTAATAATCGACTTTGAATCATTACCTCTTTGCCTTTTATAAATGAATTGACTAGATATTTTCATGATAATGTTTTATAGAATATGTTGTTTACTAATGATATTGTCTCACTAGATGAAACTAAAAATGAAGTTAACACTATATTAGAAATGTGATTAGAAACTTTGGAATTAAAAGTGTTTCGAATAAGTAAGAATAAAACTGAATATATAAAATATAATTTTTACAGTAATAGGAGAATCAATAGTAAAAAAGTAAAAATTCAAAACAAAGAGATAACTAATAATAAATATTTTTGTTATCTGAATTTGATTATTAACAAATATGAAGAAGTTGCAAATGATATAACCTATGGAATCAAAATTAATTAATTCAAGAGCTTTTGGAGTTTTTTTGTGATCAAGGATACCTGTAAGATTAGAAGAAAAATTTTATAAGACTACTATTAAACTAACGATTTTATATGAAACAAAATACTAGATTATTAAGAAAAATCACATATATAAGATGAATATTACTAAAATGAGAATATTTATGTGCATGTTCGATAAGACTAAAAAAATAAAATTAAAAATAAAAAATATTCATGAAAATGTAATAGTTGCACTGATTGAAAACAAATTGAGAGAAAAAGCAAAGTTGCACTAATTACAGACAAATTGAGAAAAAATGCGACAAGATCGCGTATAATGAGAACATTATGAGAAAAAAATAAACCTAAATTGACATGAAATGACATATTAAGAAAATATATAAATTTATAAAAATTAATTAAAAATATGACCCTTAACATAGCAGAATAGCGTAAAAATTTCATGTAATCAACCCGAATTAATTAAGACAAAAACATAATTCGGTTTAGTTGGGTAATCTAACTTTTTTTTTTATTTTTTATAAAAAAATTTAACCTCTAAAACCTCAAGTTTTTTAGAAATCACAAACAAAGCTAAGGTTTGGTGAGCCCATAAGTAATAATAACTTATTTAATTAGTCTATGGAATGGAAAGATCCCCGTTGCAACTCCCCCACCCCTTTTTATGCTCGAGATGTCCGTTGAAAACGTATTTTGGGTAACACCCTTTTAAGTTCTACTGGTCGGGAGACTCCAAGACAGGAAGTACCACATTATGTACGATAACACGTTGCTCCACCGCAAATCCCTTTTGTCGTCTCTCGCAAACCTTTGGGAGCAGGTGGTATCACTCTCTGGCCAATTCACGTGGCCTGCTTGACGAAATTCGGCGACTTCCATTGTTTATTTGGTAAGATGTGACTGACGTGGGTACGGTCTAGTTAAGTGTTGTGGTTAACCAACCGCACCGTCAAAGAAAAAGAACAGAAACCAAAGCAAAGCAAACGACAGGCTACCACGAAACAATCTTCCTAAGTTGGCATACAAATTAACTCCCTTCACTGCAGACAGCAATTAGTAGCACCTCTCTGGTAGAAACAAAACATTCGCATCCCCTTGGGAAACCTATGTTGAGATAGAACGGCAAGAACTCCAAATATTTTGCTAGATAAAGGTCGGAATTATCAAGACACAAATTTCATTTAAAAACGTCTAGGTAGTACACACAATCCAGCTATAGAATACAACACAAAAAATGAATCCAACCATTCATGTGCATGTCAGGCCTACATGTATTGTAGATTCTCCATGTAGATGGGTAAAATTATTTTCTGCAATTGGTTCTACGACGTAGAAGAAATAAATTCATTTTAATGGCTTGATAACTGCCCCCACCCCCAAAAAAAAATAGCCTTCAAACCAAAACACACCACAGATGGGCAATACTTCCAATAAATGTTTGTATAAAGTCAATAAAAAAGCGTATAAAATACCAAAAGAGTGCACAGTTTTATACTGTCAACATGATCATGATAAAGGTTTTTGCATACTTCTTTTCTCAGTCAATGCTGTCCCACATTATGCATTTCAGAATCCAATGCGGTACATCCAAAACTCAAACATAAGCAATTAACAGACTTCAACCTGACGCTTGACCTTCACAGAATCAACAACTTAGACTTTGCTGAAGCTGCATTCAAGAGGAAAACATACACTTTAAAAATATGAGTAATCCTACAATATGATATTGTTAATGTCATGACAACAAGAGTATACCTTGCGTGATATTAATACCATAACCAGACATTAATTTTGGTAACCTTCCATTACGATGAGAATAGAAACCATTATGATGAGAATAGAACATGTTAGATGCAGATACGAACTAGGTCACTCTCTACAGTGACACACAAAAACCCACAATGTAAAATCATTAGTGTCACCGTCATCAAAATCTTGATTGGGTGCTTTCCATCTTCTGATTCTATATTCATACGCATTTCTACTATTACGAATGAACAAGCAAGACTAATATCCCAAACTTGATCCTTCCCCCAATGGAACTGAAAAGCAATCCTATGTATTCTTTTCCAAACTTCTACAACGGTCAAAAAGACTCACTCCACATGGATAGGGATGCCCCTCGGTTGGGTTTGGTCAGTTTGGGGCCACTTCTACACCAATTTATGCAGATTTGTTGAATATCCTCACCTTGTTCATGATTGAAACATCATTTGTATTCTCTCAAATCTTATTCTCAGAGGGAGACAGCGAATGCTATAGATGCTAAGAGAGGAGCGTGGAGTGCCGGGTGCGGGAGTGGTGGCCCAAGTTGTGGATCCTGCTACCCAATCTGGATTTTAGAGACAGAAAGAAGGGAGAAGGAAACAAGAAAGACAAAGGTAGTTGGAGGACGAGAGGGGAGGCAACAGATAATGGAAGAGAGAGAGAGAGAGAGAGAGAGAGAGAGAGAGAGAGTGTGCAAAGGTATTGGTGACTAGTGCTAGAGCTGGGACGGGAAGAGGTCAGCATCATCAAAACGATGGCAGAAGCTAGTGATGACAGTGGGCAGCTAGCTGGAGATTGACATGGGAGGAATAGAGACAAATTAAAAAGAAATAGCAAGAAAGAAAAGGAGAAGAAATGAAGGCAATTATACTTCTCGAAAAAAAAAAATGAAGGCAATGGTGGTGACTGCAGATGCTAAGGGGGTGTTTGTTGTTTGTAGTAGAAATTATGAACTTACAGATTAGAGTTCAAAAATGTGATTGTGACTTTAAGCATAAGTTTGAAATGTTAGTTAAAATTATAAACTCATAGTTTAATATAATAGAATTTGTGTTTGTTGATTTAGAATAAGAAGCGCCAAGCAAAAAGCTATAAGCTCACTTGTTCGGAATTTTTAAACTTTTTTTTGAACAAAGCTATAAGCTATAATTTAGGTAGGAACAAAGACCCCGTAAGTGTGGGGGAGTGTGAGGGTGGTGGTTGGGCAAAGTGGAACGAATAGAGAAATAGAAAGCAAAAAAGAGACATTAAGGCTTCATTTAATAACTGGTGTAAGTTTGATGAGAATAGTAATGAGGTAAAATTAGTATAAGAATTATGAATGAAATCGGATTAATAGTGAAGTCGGATTAGTTATTCACATGTTTGATTTACATGGAATTAGGTAATGAATTATACTGTGCACGTTTGATTTGCACATGTGGAATTAGATTAAAATTATAACTTGCCTATATTACGCCCCTATTTTTTCCTTTCCTTTTTCTTTCTTTTCTTTTTTTTCCCCCTTCCTCTCAACCTATTCCTCCATTCCCTTTGGATTTCTGCTATCTCTCAAAATAGAAACCCAAATTTTAAGTTTCATCATTCAACATAGAGCAAACAAGGCCTTAAGCAAAAATGCATGTCTTCCAATTTTATCACCTAACCTTCCAAATTCATTGTCTCGTTCCATACCACTGTTGCAATGAAAAATATGAAGAAGAAAATAGTTGTTCAAACTGCACTTTTTGATCTCAATGTTGGCAACGGAAGATGTGAACAAGGCAAGATAAGGAAGTCTCGCTTCATCATTTGAAACATTCAATGGCAATTTTGGTATTAAATAAATAGTACAAGGATAATATGGTAATTAAGGCTCCAAACCAGTTTGACTGGTTGGCAATAACAGGTCTTGAAGAGGTTTAGTAATCCAACCAAAATGAAGGATTCATAGTCCAAATGACTAATAGTCCGATCCAAGCTTTTAAAATCAAACATGGTATTAACGGGCATGGTCTTACAATGAACATCAAACTAGGACTAAGAGTTAGATGCATATGAGAGGGACAGAGAACCGAATTAAAAGACAGGGAATGACATTGGTGGCTATGTTCACCGCAAATGAAAGTTATGGTGGTGGTGTGGCTGGAGATGAGAGATATGCTGTGTCAAGTTAATATATAAATGTCAGTTTGATAAATACTCTAAATTTACTTGAGATCGAGTTGCCTAATGCCTTCATCCAGGTCAGGCTCAAGTTTAGTTTGGGCTTATGTAGCCAAGCGCAAGCCCAAAGTCTTAAAAACGCTACCTGGGCAATAAAAAAATTCTAGCTGGGCTCGCATTCAACCCCCTTGAGTTGCAGCCCTACATATCGCTCCAAATCTACTAGTCCACTGTGCAGCAAGATAATTACGTGCTCAACATAGTTTGCACTACAATTAGCAGAATCGGTCTTGATGACCGCATGAAATCACGAGAAAGCTCTTAATTTTCAAAACACAGATCATCACTTTTATACAGGTGATATCATAAACTAGTCATTAAATACCATAGAGATGGCATAAATGGGTCATGTAGAAACTCCATATTCCAAATATAATGTCTACGAGAGAAACTCCATACCGTTGAAGATATCTTCCAAAACGATGAGAAGATAAACCCTCTAGCACCCACAGAATCCTTCCACAACTTTCTAGGCCATCCTGAATTTGCTAGGAAGAACTTTTCAAATGCTCTAATTTACTAGTTATGCTTAACCTAGATTCAAAGCATGCTTCCATAAGTTCTTCATCAGGGCACTATCTTCCATGGCGATATAGGATCAAACTGCAGCCATCATGATCCTCTACCCAAACTTCAAGCATAGATCCCTTTCAGTTATATATTTAAACAAACTTAAAAATACAAAGCTTTCACATCAGTTGTTAACAGTGCCATCCCTCCCACCATCTGAAAAAATGTTGGTTTGTTTTGAGTATACAAAAAGGAGATTTCGGCATCAAAATCGTCAAGGCTACCATCAACTAATTAGCATGAACATGCCATTAGATACGCTCTACATAATAAAATAGTTAGAAATGAGATCTAACTGTTGAGATGCTAATACAAAAAAGTGAGTGTTTGCTTTGTATTAAAATGCTCAGAGTTGGTCCAGTTTCCAATTTCATACCTCCCTCTACCTAAGTAGCATTGACACGAACATGCAGCACAACTTGGTTAGAATATGAATATGCTAACACGTCGATTTCCAAAAAAATACTAGACACAACACATCTGGAACACTTAAATTTCTTTTATATATTTATTAAATCATAAATATATTTATTCAAAAGGTAATGAAAAGATACAACACATCAATATTAAATTAAAAAGTCATATTCATATATTCCATCTTATAAATGTTTTAGAACACATTTAGTGTGCATAAGTTGCATTTTGAAGAACGCAAATTATTATTAGTATAAAATAATTCATCACATAGGGCATGTTCAGCAAGTTCAAGATTTGTCGTCAAAGTGTCCAAAAAGGGTCTAATATATTATAATTTTGTTTTTCAGTTGAGACGCATTTCCAAGGAATGTCAACGTCGGACACAACACACCTCTTTTGTAAAAGTTCATGTGCTTCTTAGCCCTACGCCCTTGGAAACTAGGGATTTATGTTAAGCAATTTCATTTTCTTTAGTCTTTACTTGGAAATGAACATGTCAAGGACTACTAATGAAAGATAAGCTGACAAAGTTACCAATCACATGACAAATACAAATGCTTCACGTGACATTTTCTTTAATTGATGAAGTGATACATCAATAATTTTCCCATGACGAAAGGAATAGTACCAAGAAGAAGAAGAAGAAGAAGAAGAAGAAGAAGAAGAAGAAGGTTGGGTCTTCTAAGTTATGTTTGATGTGACAATTATTCTTCACCTTCACTTTTATGAGCCAGCAGCCACCTCTTTTTTCAGAAATTATTAATTCTCACGAACTTTTCTGTGTAACCTATGTCAAGTGGGGAGACTTCTAGAGTAAGGTTTTCATTTTTCGTTTTTCTCCTTACGAGACAAAACTCTTACGTCTCAACCAAAAATTGTAAGATCAAGGGTAGAACCTATGTACGCATGAACTATACAAGGACCTCCTTTGAAATAATATCAGACCAATATTTTAAGTAAGACACTGCCACCTAGAATCAAGAAAGCCCATGCTTAACAGGTGGCACTTGTTCCCTTGTGCGGCTAGCCGTAAAGGCACAAACAAATTTAGAACTATCCATCCAATGAACACAGAGAAACATAGATCTCTTTAATTAGCAACAGTTACATGTCTATCAACTCGGAGATTAAATTTGTGGCCTTATTAACAGCCAAACAAGAATTGGTTTGCTACTTAAAGTCAAAGATCGTTAAAATGTGGTAGCCAAATGACAATTCACTCTCATTGATTTCATAATCCCACCCCTCCATCACACGGCCACAAAACATATCCACATGAAGAAACTCATATATTGCACAAATAAAAGACAATTGCTGAAAACTCTTTACAATTGCTAATAGATTCACCAAATTAAAAATTGGCATACAAGTTTCCCAATAGTTGTACTGATCATTATGTAAAAAAAATAATAACATTTCAAACCAATGCCATCTTTCTCTGCTTGGGAGATGTAGAAGGTAAACAGAAAACAAGATTTAGATCCTCAAAAACGTTAACTACTCACACAACTACGTTCATGGAGGACTTTTGGAGATCAGACAAGCAGAAAAAACGAATCCCCCAAAATAAAGAGTTTAGGCACGTTTTGTGACTTATCGTGCAGCAATTACTTTAGGTAATGTTTCTGAAAATTATTGCTCGCCGTGGTTTTCATTATCAATTCCATCGTTTCTACTCCCAAACACCTCACTAGATTTTATTTGCCATTCCTTTTTGGACTAGTTTTATATCAAATCAGAGATTCAGAATGAGTCTAAAGCCAATATAATCGACTAGAAGTGTTGATAAGGAAAGTACCCGTAGATAGGAGGGAAATAACGGAGAATGGATCAATCAGTGGCCGCCATGTTCCTTGGCATGCTGCTGGTGCTCGAGGTGGCGACGCTCCTCGGGGAGAGCGACGAGGTAGGAGAAGATCATGCCACCAAAGCAGACGTGATATAGAGGTTCGATCGAACTGGTCAGAATATACTTGGAGTGGTAGTTGTCGAGGCCCCTCTTGATCGCATTCTTGGCATAGTCGATGCTGAACATTGGCTTCAAGTGCGCTGGAACCTCCTTCACCTTCATCCCTCTGATCTCGTTGTAGAAGCTCCTCATCGCCATTTTGTCAGGGAGATAGAGATCTGAAACCCAAACCCTAATCCTAACCCTAGGTTTTCGTTCTTGGCGTTCGCGGATGATCCTCTCTTGGCACCTCCTGTGGATGGTCCGTCTGTTCTGCTACTATTGTGCAAATAGCGCCTTGCCACGACACGACCTTTTTGTACTATAGTAAGGCAAAGCACTATTTTTATTTTTATTGCGTCTCGGCTTGACATATATATTTTTATTAATTAATTTTTTATTTTATAATTTTTAAAGAGAAATTTATTTTAATAACAAATTAAAGTGGTTGAATATCAATAGATATATAATGAAATTATATTGGTTTTAAAAAATAAAAAATAAAAAATAAATATTTTTTAGATCAATAATATTTAAACAAATATAATTCGATGAGGTGATGATTGATTATTGATTATTGATTATTGATGTTGAATTAAATTAATATTTTTACACAAACTGACAAGTAAACAATTTGAATAATAATATTATACCCAAATTAACCCTATCAAAATAGCAAACATGGTTCAACAAATTTATGATCCCATTTTTGTTTCTCATAAAAAAATAAGAAAATAATTTATATATTATTTTTATATTGCACGTAATAGATTATATAAATACATATATATTACTTATAATGTATATTATGTGGTAATATTATCTAAATAATACATAATTAGATACATATTAAATAATGTATCACATAATACATGTCTATGTATTATGCCGCTATTTGTGATCTTTACAAAGATCAATTCTTTTGAGGTAAAAAATATTAAGCTATACATATTTATGAGAATAAGTTGAATTTATGTTTATTTACTTTGTTTATTACCTCTGTTCGATCTCTGCTTGCAGTAGCTGCTGTGCGTCATTGGAAACTATTTCAAATGCATATCAAAAATGCATTTTTGAATGGTGATCTTGCCGAGGAAGTTTATATGCATCCTCCACCTGGTTATGACCATCCTCCT
>JAULJZ010124736.1:0-11097 GCA_032270985.1 Heliamphora pulchella
GTGGTATATGTTCAGAATAACATGATAGATCGACCTTAGGTTGTCGTGTTTCATGTTTTCTTTCTTTTATATAACCTCTACACCTTTTAGAGATGGCGAGACCGTGGTTTGGGTTCGGGTATGTGCGACTCAGTTATTATTAGTTGCAGAGGTTCGGTTATGGGTTTAGCGTCGACTGCCTGGTATGTTGTGGAACTCATAAGTGAGTTGGGTTTAGCCGTGTGAGGTCAGCTTTGGCTGGCAAACCGTTGAGGGTATGAGCAGAGTTTTGTTCAGATGTAGTCAAAGCTTGGTTGATGGCTTTGGCTTGGGTAGTTGGCTTCACTTAAGAGTCAGTTACCGAAAGTTGTAAGGATAGTCTTTTGGTGCACATGATTTCGATCGTGTGATGGATTAGGTACGTCGTGAGCCATGCTATGTCATGAGTCGTGTACTTCGGATGAAGTATGGACGGGGACATAGTGGATGGGAGTGTAGTAATCCTTGGCCGGGTATATGTTGAGACAACAGAACATGAGTGGTTTTGGGAATATCCCTGATAACAGGATGTTGTTGGTTGTCAGTGTAGTTCGGATGACCTTGGACATTGTATACCTCCTTGGGGTTTGAGCATTGAGTTTCGAGTGTCAGTGTAGTTCGGATGACCTTGGACATTGTATACCTCCTTGGGGTTTGAGCATTGAGTTCCGAGTAAGTGAACCCAAGGAAGTGGGAATGAGTCTGAATTGTAGATATGCTGGGAGGAGCATGGGTTGAAGCCGTATGGGAATGCGTAGGGATTATTGCGACGAGTATCAGTTCCATGAGATTCCATTTGAAAATGCAGGTTCGTGGTTTGGTCGAGATCCTGGTAATCAGGAGATAATGTTTGAGAACCATGAGGAGCGCATGTGGTTAGCCTTGCTGAGGCAGTATATCCTGGGTATGACATGTCCAGAGGTTGTTTTTGTTTTGCCTTTGGTTCAGAGATAGGTATGTTGTTTGCCCATGGGAACGAGGTGTGCAGTGCCGAGGTTCAGTAGTGAACCGTGTGGTTTGACTGGCCTAGGGTGGTAGGTGAGAGTTCGTAGGATACGATGCCTGTGATCGTATGTGTCTTGAGGATAAATGTACGAAAGGTGTTTACATGGTTGTTAGGGTTATTAGTAACCCTGGATGAGAGATCCCTGGATTGGGTTCCCTTTGTTTGATGGTGTGCCTTGGATTGTGGGCTCGAGACCATGACGTGATCGTAGTGTGCCTAGCAGGAGTTAAGTTGTGTAGCGTAACCTTGTGAAGTGAGGTTTTGGGTGCAATGGTATGTGTTGTACTAGGTATGCGGATGGATGGTGTTCATGTGTGTGAAGAAGGTCTGACCGTTGAGAGTCTGGTGTAGTTGATGATCGGAGTATTGTGACCGGAATTGATAGCAGCTGTGTGACTGTAGTTGATGTGGCCTCGAGGTAGGACTTTCAGAGTTCTTTAGAGGCTAGGTGTTGAGGAGTATTGGGAGTACGCCGGCGATATGCTGAGGTTTAGCCATGGTTTCTTGTTGGCCTTTTTCTTTCCTTTAGATGGAAGGAGAGAGAGAGTTCTTGTAGATGATTGTCTTGTAGACGATTGTCTGGTGCGTGTTGTTTGTGAGTTGTTTCATCTCAGGTGGACAGAGATGCCAGGTTTTGATTGGTTCAGGTTTTGGTTGTGTCCTGAGACTGTGGAATCTCAGTGGATTTGTATCTGTGTTGTGACCCTTGGAGTTGTGACTCCGGGACGTGTATCGCCAGGACCGGATGACTGGAAGATGGGTTCTTCATGCTTTTTGGGTGTTAAACATCTGTGTGTGTGACTTGGGATTCGATTGCTCCCACGGTTAAAGACCGTAAAGAATTGCATGATGGGGTTGGTATTTTCCCGTGCTAAAAGACCATAAAGGAGTACGTATGAGTGTGGTACATTTGGTAGGTTATGGAAACCTAATCAGTATGGTTTTAACGAATGGTTGAACCAGTAGGGTTGTGTTCCCTGTGAGGTTGAGTCGTTAGACCAGGGATGTTTGTTGATAAGGGCGTCGGTGTCGATACACAGAGTTCCTTTGCAGTGATCTGTTGAGGATCGTTGACCGTTATATGTGTGTATGGTGGTGCTTCTAGCTCATGGTAGAGCAGAAATTTTGTTGGAACAGTGCGACTGTGAGATGCGTATGGTGGATTTCTGGTAGACTTTTGTGAGTCTGACCTTTGCTTTGTTTGAGGACTCGTAGAGTTCTTGAAGTCGAGGAGTGGCTATCGACTGTGGTAAGTGTTGTGCTTTGGCATAACGGTTGTTTGTATAGATGGTGGTCCCGAGTGTAAGTGGTTGGCAAAGCCTTAGTTGGCATGGCCTATTCGAACCTACGCGATTGCTTGGTTGTGAATGGAAAGACCGTGATGAGTTCTGTATACGAGGGATTTGCTAAGTGTAAGATGCAAGCCTTAGTTGGTTACCCGATGGACGAGTCTGGGAACTCAAGGGGTTGATGTATGTCTTCTGCGATAGGATTGATGTCGGATGATGATCATCCTGTTTGTTTTGCCGACTGACGGCGACCATGTTTTGTTTGATGGTGATCTGCAATCTAATATCAGTGATTTGATGGCAAGACGTTGAGATGAGTAGTGACGCGCTGTTGTATGGGAGATACAGTAGGATTTTTATAGGTTGTTGGATGCTTATGAGATATTCTGTTTATGTGACGTGTTTGGTCGAGTGACTCGTTGGAGTCAGGTGACTCGCTGGAGTCAGATGACCTTGTGGCTATGATGCTAGGTCAGTTTTCGATTGTGTGGGACCTTGTCTAGGACAATGGTGTACCACCTAATGTTCTTCCTAGGTGAGAATACTAGCTTGTGATGAAGGATCAGATTGGGAATAACGGTTTGAGGGTTTGCTGAGATGTCTTTTTTGCTGTCTAGGTGAGTAAGTGAGCTTCTCTCTGGAGTCGAGCGTTGTGTTGTTGCTCGTGGATCGGCATCATAACAGCTTTAGCGATGAAGATGTTGCCGTCGACAAGGTAATGACGCGGTATCAAAGTTTGTGGTTGTTTGGTGATCGTCAGAACTTGGGTAAAGTTTGGGTGTGGAGTTTATGACTTCTTGTGACCGATGTCGGAGCCTGACGTCGTGTGTTTGGATGTGTGGAGATTGTCCTTGGTGTATATTGTGAGGTGTGATTGAGCCAGTATGTGACAATGAGGACGAGGGTGATAGTCTCTGTGTTTGAGCATAGAGCATGTTTGAGATCAAGTACCATGGTGGATTGATCTCATCTGATGTGTTAGTTGCCGTAGTGGTTTGAGTTCAGCGAGAGTTCTGCATTGGGGTTTGGTAGCACGAGTTGGATCTTGATCAAATGTTTATGGATGTTTCCTGGATCAGTGGAACTTACCCGTGGGAGCAGTCTGTATGGAGATTGAATCTTCTAGTCGTGTTTTTCCTTGTGTGGCGACAGGTTTGGGATTTCAGTTGCGGAAACATTTCTGTTGTTGTGCAGTATTGCTGGGTTTGCATCAGAGATTGTTGATAGTTGCGGGATAGTGTTTGGCTTGAGTTGCGGTGTTACATTTGGAGGATGAAATTCCTTTACGAGGGGGAGAGTTGTGAGACCCTGACCTGTTTCTTTTTGGGAAATGATCTAAGTGTTCATTGGAGTAACAATTTAAGTTTGATCTTGCTTCTTCTGTTCAGTTTTTCTCCCAGTATTGACCGCTCGAGTGATGGAGGCCTGGCGCTAGATTCTATAAAAATGTGGTTTAGACGCATGTTTGGGTTCAGAGATTTTGTGGGGTTGGTCCCGGGTGCTGCGTGAAGTTGTGGTGAGAATTTCAAAAATTCAAGAAAAAAAGATATTTTGGAGGCCTATAAATATCTGGAGTTAGATATTTTCAAAAGATATTTTCAAAACTTAACTACTAAGTTTCCTCATTTTTCTCTCTGCCTTCTCTCCAACTTCTCAGGGGCCCGGGGTTCAATTTTCGATGATCAGACAACAGATTCTTAGTATTGGCATCGTGGTCTACGCATCCATCCGGACGAATTTTGAACTTAGCGAAGCTCAAATTTTCACGTAGATTGAGGCATCAGGTTTTTGACCCAATGAGATAAGATCTCAGATTTTACTGTTGTATAAGGGTACTATATGTAATCTTATACTGTTTCACCGTTTAAAAACACATGAAATGTGATTTTATGTTTTAGATCTGATTTTTGATTTAAAACTTTTTTTCGGCATTTTCGGTGGATGGAAATGTGATTTGAGGGTTTCTTTTTGAGGTGTTGGCGTGAGGCTTGGGTGTGTTGATGATGGAGAGTGTTGGGTGAGTGTTTGATGGTTGTTTGGAGGTTGATTTGAGTTTTGGGAGCCAAAAACCCTTGAACCCATAACCCAAAAATATTTTCTAGGTGAGTTCAGTCGACTGGATCATCATTCTATGGGTTCAGTTGACTGGACTTGGGGGGTCAGTCGACTGAACAAGCTTTTGTTTTGTTGCCTCTTTTCCAATGAGAATTTCAGTCGACTGGGGGCATGGGCCAGTCAACTGAACCCCCTGAGTGAGAGTTTAATGTTGGTTTTGATTGTTTGGTTGGTTTGTTTGGGCCAAGGTTGGTTTGCAAGGGTGGTTTTTACGAAAACTCTTGGGAGAAACGTGTTTATTGGAGGTTTGGAGCTAACCCTTGGGGTTTAGCCTCACTTGCTAAACGTTTTCATAAAATATGTATGTTTTTACATGTTTTGGTTTGATCTCTATGGTTTCATGGATTGGATCTCATGCTTATACATGCATTGTATAACTGTTTTTGGGGAAAATATTTTAGAAATGTTTTGTTTTGATCTCCTGGTGAGGGATGGATCTATGTACATGTATAATGTACCAATTTGAGAAATGTTTTTAGAAGATTATCTAGATGTATCGGGATGACGTGTATGTGGCACGAGTTGCCCTCGGTGTAAGTCCGAAAACGTGCCAGCGTAGGTACTTAGATCCTTCGGGTTAGTCCCCGTAAACTGAGACGGATGGGTGCTTAGTTCCCTTGGGTCATAGCCATAAATTAAGTGGTTCGTTATGGTGCTCCATATAGAACCTGTGTGTATCTAGGCGATCCCACGATATCTAGGGGTGACCTCTATCCTCTTGTGATGGAGTCGGTACATACGATCTTATTCTTCTTTTCCGCGATGGTACATTCTGCGAGGGAACGATATTTGATTACTGTTTTTCCTTAACTGTGGTTGGTATTTGCAGCATTTGCATCACATGGTTTTAAGGTTGAAAAAAGGGTTTTACGTAAATAAAATCGTTTAAGGAGACTTGTGTGGTCTGATGGGAAAACTTGTAGATTTTGGATGGAAAACCTATTTTGATTTTGTGGCTGTGTTCGCTCAAACCATATGATTGTATATTCCTGCTTTACAATTTATTATTTGTTTTCTGTTACGCTTCGGCTCACGGGTGGGAATTTTCAGTAAAAACCATTTTCAGGTGATGATGTGGATGAGGAGTAGCTTTGTGATGCCCGCGGTGGCAGAAGACTTTTATAGTTTTTTTTTTTGGTATGCCTGTTCCTGAAGGCAAGTTTTGTACGCTATAAAACGATATATTGTACGCATGTTAAACCTGTTTGTATTTCTGTTTATGAGAGATATCTTTTGCTGAGTTTTCTTTTGGTTTCAATAAGCGAATTTCTATGTATGAAAACTTATATTTTCATATGAGACTGGTGTTTGGTGGATTTTCACGTGACCTCGGGTTTTGGGGCGTGACAACTTGGTATCAGAGCTCTGGGTTCGGATACCTATGAGCCATGCAAAAGAGGGTGCATCACCTTGTGAGGATGTGTGTGTGCTTGGTTGCATGTTGACGTTGTGTATATGTGAGTATGGAGGTTGGACCTTAGGATTAATTCATCTTGTGTTTGGATTAACAAACTTGGGAGCCTAGTAAGAAACGCATTTCGCGGACGTAATTTCTATGTGTAAGCATAATTATGTGGTATATGTTCGGAATAACATGATAGATCGACCTTAGGTTATCGTGTTTCATGTTTTATTTCTTTTATATAACTTGTACACCCTTTAGAGACTGCGAGACCGTGGTTTGGGTATATGCGACTCTGTTGTTATCAGTTGCAGAGGTATGGTTATGGGGTGAGCGTCGACTGCCTGTTATGTTGTGGAACTCATCAGTGAGTTGGGTTTAACCGTGTGAGGTCGGCTTTGGCTGGCAAACCGTTGAGGGTTTGAGCATAGTTTTGTTCAGATGTAGTCGATGCTTGGTTGATGGCTTTGGCTTGGGTAGCTGGCTTCGCTTAAGAGTAAGTTACCGAAAGTTATAAGGATAGTCTTTTGGTGCATGTGATTTTGGCCGTGTGATGGTTTATGTATGTTGTGAGCTATGCTATTTCATGAGCCGTGTACTCCGAATGAAGTAAAGACAGGGACAGAGTGGATGGGAGCATAGTAATCCTTGGTCGGGTATATGTTGAGACAGTCGAACATGAGTGGTTCTGGGAATATCCTTGACAACTGGATGTTATTGGTTGTCAGAGTAGTTCTGATGACCATGGACATTGTATACCTCCTTGGGGTTTGAGCATTGAGTTCCGAGTAAGTGAACCCAATGATGCGGGAATGAGTCTGAGTTGTAGTTATGCTAGGAGAAGCATGGGTTGAAGTCGTATGGGAATGTGTAGGGATTCCTGCGACGAGTATCAGTTCCATGAGATTCCTACGAGAATGCAGGTTCGTGGTTTGGTCGAGATACTGGTAATCAGGAGGTAGTGTTTGAGAACCGTGAGGAGCGAATGTGGTTAGCCATGCTGAGGCATTATATCCTGGGTATGACATGTCCAGAGGTTGTTTGTGTCCTACCTTTGGTTCAGAGATAGGTATATTGTTTGCCCATGGGAACGAGGTGTGGAGTGCCGAGGTTCAGTAGTGGACCGTGTGGTTTGACTGGCCTAGGCTGGTAGGTGAGAGGACGTTGGATACGATGCCTGTGATCGTGTGTCTTGAGGACGAAAGTACGGAAGGTGTTTACATGGTTGTTAGGGTTATTAGTAACCCTGGATGAGAGATCCCAGGATTGGGTTCTCTTTGTTTGATGTTGTCCCCTGGATTGTGGGCTCGAGACTGTGACGTGATCGTAGTGTGCCTAACAGGAGTTAAGTTGTGTAGCGCAACCTTGTGAAGTGAGGTTTTGGGCGCAATGGTATGTGTTGTACCAAGTATGCAGATGGATGGTGTTCATGTGTGTGAAAAAGGTCTGAGCATTGAGAGTTTGGTGTAGCTGATGATCGGAGTATTGTGACTGGAATTGACGGCAGCTGTGTGATTGTAGTCGATGTGGCCTCGAGGTAGGACTTTCAGAGTTCTTTAGAGGCTAGGTGTTGAGGAGTACTGGGAGTACGCTGGTGATATGCTGAGGTTTAGCCATGGTTTCTTGTTGGCCTTTTTCTTTCCTTTGGATGGGAGAGAGAGAGTTCTTGTAGACGATTGTCTTGTAGACGATTGTTTGGTGCGTGTTGTTTGCAAGTTGTTTCATCTCGGGTGGACAGAGATGCCAGGTTTTGATTGGTTCAGGTTTTGGTTGTGTCCTGAGACTGTGGAATCTTAGTGGATTTGTATCCATGTTGTGACCCTTGCAGTTGTGACTCAGGGACGTGTATCGCTAGGACCGGGTGATTGGAAGACAGGTTGTTCATGCTTTTTGTGTGTTAAACATCTGTGTGTGTGACTTGGGATTCGATTGCTCCCGCAGTTAAAAATCGTAAAGAATTGCATGAGGGGATTGGTATTTTCCCATTGTGAAAGACTGTAAAGGAGTATGTATGAGTGTGGTACATCTGGTAGGTTGTGGAAATCTAATCAGTATGGTTTTAACGAATGGTTGAACCACTAGGGTTGTGTTCTCTGTGAGGTCGAGTCGTTAGACCAGGGATGCTTGTTGATAAGGGCTTCAGTGTCTATACACAGAATTCCTTTGCAGTGATCAGTTGAGGATCGTTGACCGTTATATGTGTGTATGGTTGTGCTTCTAGCTCAAGGTAGAGTAGGAATTTTGTTGGAACAGTGCTGCTGTGAGATGCGTATGGTGGATTTCTGGTAGACTTTTTTGAGTCTGACCTATGCTTTGTTTGAGGACTCGTAGAGTTCTTGAAGTCGAGGAGTGGCTATCGACTGTGGTAAGTGTTGTGCTTTGGCATAACGGTTGTTTGTATATATGGTGGTCCCGAGAGTAAGAGGTTGGAGAAGCCTTGGTTGGCATGGCCTGTTCGAACCAATGCGATTGTTTGGTTGTGAATGGAAAGACCGTCATGAGTTCTGCATACGAGGGATTTGCTAAGTGTAAGATGCATGCCTTAGTTGGTTACCCGACGGACAAGTTTGGGAACTTAAGGGGTTGATGTATGTCTTCTGCGATAGGATTGATGTTGGATGATGATCATCATGTTTGTTTTGCCAGCTGACGGAGGCCATGTTTTGTTTGAGGGTGATCTGTAATCTGTTATTAGTGATTTGATGGGAAGACATTGAGATGAGGAGTGACGCGTTGTTGTACGGGAGATACGGTTGGATTTTTGCAGGTTGTTGGATGCCTATGAGATGTTCTGTTTATGTGACGTGTTTGGTCGAGTGACTTGTTGGAGTCAGGTGACTCGCTGGAGTCAGATAACCTTGTGGCTGTGATGGCAGGTTAGTTTTAGGTTGTGTGGGACCTTGTCTAGGACAATGGTGTACTACCTGATGTTCTTCCTGGGTAAGAATACTAGCTTGCTATGAAGGATCAGATTGGGAATAACAGTTTGAGGGTTTGCTGAGATGCGTTTTTCGATGTCCAGGTCAGTAAGTAAGCTTCTCTCTGGAGTCGAGCGTTGTGTTGCTGCTCGTGGGTCGACATCATAATAGCTTCAGCGATGAAGATGTTGGCGTCGACAGGGTAATGACAGTGTATCAAAGTCTGTGGTTGTCTGGTGTTCGTCAGAACTTGGGTAAAGTTTGGGTGTGGAGTTTGTGACTTCTTGTGACCGATGTCGGAGCCTAAGGTCGTGTGTTTGGACGTGTGGAGATTATCCTTGGCGTGTATTGTGAGGTGTGATTGAGCCAGTATGTGACAATGAGGACGAGGGTGATAGTCTCTGTGTTTGAGCATAGAGCATGTTTGAGATCAAGTACCAGGGTGGATTGATCTCGTATGATGTGTTGATCGTCGGAGTGGTTTGAGTTCGGCGAGAGTTCTGTGTTGGGGTTTGGTAGCACGAGTTGGATCTTGATCCAATGTTTATGAATGTTTCCTGGATTAGTGGAACTTGCTCGTGTGAGCAGTCTGTCCGGAGATTGAATCTTCTAGTCGTGTTTTTCCTTGTGTGACGACAGGTTTGGGATTTCAGTTGCGGAAACATTTCTGTTGTTGTGCAGTATTGCTGGGTTTGCATCAAAGATTGTTGATAGTTGCGGGACAGTGTTTGGCTTGAGTTGCGGTGTTGCATTTCGAGGACAAAATTCCTTTAAGAGGGGGAGAGTTGTGAGACCCTGACCCGTTTCTTTTTGGGAAATGATCTAAGTGTTCATGGGAGTAACAATTTAAGTTTGATCTTGCTTCTTCTGTTCAGTTTTTCTCCCAGTATTGACCGCTCGAGTGATGGAGGCCTGGCGCTAGATTCTATAAAAATGTGGTTTAGACGCATGTTTGGGTTCAGAGATTTTGCAGGATTGGTCCCGGGGGCTGCGGGCAGTTGTGGTGGGAATTTCAAAAATTTAAAAAAAAAGGATATTTTGGAGGCCTATAAATATCTGGAGTTATATATTTTCAAAAGATATTTTCAAAACTTAACTCCTAAGTTTTCTCCTTTTTTTTTCTACCTTCTCTCTAACTTCTTGGGGGCCCGGGGTTCAATTTTCGACGATCAGACAGCAGATTCTTAGTATTGTCATTGTGGTCTACGCATTCATCTAGACTGATTTTGATTTCAGCAAAGCTCGAATTCGCATGTAGATCGAGGCATCGGGTTTTTGACCCAACGAGGTAGGATCTCAGATTCTACTGTTGTATAAGGGTACTATATGTAATCTTATACTGTTTCACCGTTTAAAAACACATGAAATGTGATTTTATGTTTTAGATCTAGTTTTTGATTTAAAACTATTTTTCGGCGTTTTCGGTGGATGGAAATGTGATTTGAGGGTTTCTTTTCGAGGTGTTGGCGTGAGGCTTGGGTGTGTTGACGATAGAGAGTGTTGGGTGAGTTCTTAATGGTTGTTTAGAGGTTGATTTGAGTTTTGGGAGCCAAAAACCCTTGAACTCGTAACCCAAAAACGTTTTCTAGGTGAGTTCAGTCGACTGAACTCATGAGTTCAGTCGATTGGATTATCATTCTATGGGTTCAGTCGACTGAACAAGCTTATGTTTTGTTGCCTCTTTTCCAGTGAGAATTTCAGTCGACTGGGGGCTTTGGCCAGTCGACTGAACCCCCTGTGTGAGAGCTTAATGTTGGTTTTGATGGTTCGGGTGGTTTGTTTGGGCCAAGTTTGGTTTGCAAGGGAGGTTTTTACGAAAACTCTTGGGAGAAACATGTTTATTGGAGGTTTGGAGCTAACCCTTGCGGTTGACTCTCACTTTCTAAACGTTTTCATAAAATGTGTATGTTTTTACATGTTTTATTTTTTTCTCCATGGTTTCATGGATTGGATTTCATGCTTATACATGCATTGTATAACTATTTTTGGGAAAAATATTTTGGAAATGTTTTGTTTTGATCTCCTAGTGAGGGATGGATCTATGTATATGTATAATGTACCAATTTGAGAAATGTTTTTAAAAGATTATCTAGATGTACCGGGATGACGTGTATGTGGCATGAGTTGCCCTCGGTGTACGTCCGGAAACATGCGCAGCATAGGTACTCAGGTCCTTCGGGTTAGTCCCCACAGAGCTGGTGGAGGTGTTGGGAATGTATACTGAAAAATCATGCTTTTATGTATTTTATTCTGGGTCCCTGGAATTTTAATGAGAAATATTTGAGATGGTTTTGCATTTATGGTTTCATATTTATATTTGTGATGTATGAATGCATAGTCCGTATATTC
>JAULJZ010124747.1:0-11097 GCA_032270985.1 Heliamphora pulchella
ATATAAAATATCAAAATAATTTTTTTTATTTAATTCTAGGAGAAAATTTAGGTATTTTTCACATAGGTTCGTTTCTTAACTTGTCGAGCTTAACTCTTGTCTTAAACGATTTGGGCTTATAACTTTGACTTCTTATCCTCAATATTTGGATTTTAATATATACTTGTGTAGTTCTCACTCTATCCCAGATCTCGGGCTCGAAAAGGTTAAACGGTCGGGCCGGTTCTTCTTACCAAATTTAGGTTCGAGATTTCATTTCTTTTGAGATGTTCTTTCTTTTCTATTCGTATCTTGAGTTTGGGTTGTTACAATTCCACTAATCCTTGCTGAGACACTTCTCGGGCTTGACGCAGTTCGTACTGAGGGTTTTGCTTGCTTCGAGGGCAATGCTTTGCTGCTACAGGTATTCACTCGACTTTTCTTTTTCGATATTTCTCTCTATTTTTTCACTCAACTCTCCTTTTTTTTGGGGTTCTCTCTATCTTTTCTCTCTCAACTCTTCTTTTTTTGTATTTCTCTATATCGCAACTCTCCTTTTTTGTATTTCTCTCTATCTTTTCTCACTCGGCTTTCCTTTTTCTTTATTTCTCTTGGATTTGGTTGATGGAAAAGGTAAATCTGCTGGAGAAACCCATGCCCGATAGCTACAGCGTGAAGTTATTTGTCCATCGTCAAGCTTACCACCTCTACTCCACTGAAGCTGCTTGGAAGGATTAGGAAGGATATTTCCTAGTTATGCCCCTGGCTAAAGATAACTCTCATGACTATTGTCATTGTGGGTCACTCGAGGGTTATGTTGGTCGGCTTAAAGCTGGCCACTTTCAATCATCCATATCGAATTCTTCGTTAATTTGGGTATACTCAAATCAGGCCTAACACTGCTGTGAGTCATTTGTACAGTTCTACACATCAAGTACCTTTCTTGGGTCAATACCAGCGAGCTTCGCCTTCTCATTGAGGATTTCGGTCGGTAGAGAGTTTGACAGCAGGCTTTCTGAGGACTACAAGGCTTGGCTTGGGATGGAATTAGAGCGCAGTACAAGGCAAGGCGGAGATGCAAAGAGGAGAAGGACTTGACGTTGCTTTGTTGTACCTCAATATCTTGATGCTTTCCTTTTAGTTTTTTTAGGAAAAAGATGAGGATTTGCGAGCCTCTCTTGTTTTTAGAATCATACTAAATCAGTAAAACTTATTAATGAAAGTTTCTCTGCTTCTAGTTCGTGATAATTTTTGAAATTGTTCTTTAGATTTTCGTTTTTGCAGTATAACCAATCTTTTAGAACAACTTAAAGTAAGCTTTTGCATTGATCAACTATTCAAGATATGATTACAAAGGAGAGCTCCGAACAAAAGTTTGAGATGAACTTCTGACAGAAGTTGCCTACGTATCCCGAAGAAGGGAATCAGGACATAACATAGTTCGAGGCTCAGGTTGTACTCGGGTATTGACACTCTTCTTTTCATTTCCCTAACTTTTTCCAAGGTCGCCCTTTACGATTTTCAACCCATCGAGCTTTTCTCTTTATTTCTACTTTTCTCTCAGGGATAAAACCTTTTAAGCTAATCCGAGTTGATTGGCATAGAAAAGGCATTCCCATCCTGGTCCACAAGAATAGCAGCTCCTTCTGAAATCAGGGTTTTGATAAGATAAGGCCCGGCTCGATTAGGTTTGAACTTGCCCTTTGGATCGAAGATCGGGGATGAGAACTAAATCACCTTCTTTCAAATATTGAGGCTTAACCTTCCTGTTAAATGCCCGAGTTATTTTCCTCTGATACCCTTGAATATGAAACAGTGCTCTAAGCCTCCTTTCGTCAAATAAGAGTAACTCTTCAAATATGTTCCTCAACATTATTCTTAGAGAGGGGATCTCCAATTCTATGGGTAAAACCACTTCCATCCTGCAAACCAAAGCATACGGCATCGCTCCAGTGGAAATCCTGATCGACATTTGGTATTCCCAAAGTACAAATGGTAGCTTTTCTAGCCAATCCTTGCTGCCCTCTATTGCCTTCTGTAGGATCTTCTTCACATTCTTGTTTGCAGCTTCCATGACTCTATTGGTTTGCGGTATGTATTGTGAAGACTTATGGCAGACAATCTGATATTCTTTCAAGAGGTCCAAAACCTCTCCTTAAAAGTGAGAACTGTCGTCGAAAATCATCTCGTGCAGAACTCCATACCGAAAAATAAGATTTTCCTTAATGAACCTAGCTACTTAGGAGGCCTTTAGGACTGAGTAAGAGGCAACTTCAACCCACTTTTTGAAGTGATCGATTGCTATGAGGATAAACTCGTGTCCATTTGTTGTCTAAGGCATAACTTTCCCTTTCATGTCGATTCCCCAAACTGAAAATGGCCACGGCTAAGGTTTGCGTGGATTTGGTATTTTTAGCTTTTCCAGACGAACTGGAGACAGTCCGTTTCAATTGTTGTCCAAAAGTATCCTTGGCGCAGGGTCTTCATCATCATCCCACTCATGTGAGGTCGGCAAACTCCTCTGTGAAATTCTCTTATCAACTCGTGTCCTTATTCCGTGTCAATGTAGAGTTTATTGACTTCCAGATATCCCTTTTTGTATAGTCTCCCTCCGCAGATCAAAAACTGTGCGGCTAGTCTTCTGATAGCTCTCTAATCTTTTTTGTTGGCTCGATTAGAATACTCTCTCTTTTCAATATGAAATTCCAAATGTCGTGATACCAGGGTAGTCCATCATTGACTTTTTGGGTAGCGACGATATTACCAATTGCGGGTGTATCTCTTTGTTGAATCTTCAAGAGTCTCATCGTTACTCCAGGCAAAATGTATATTATTGAAGCCAAAGTAGCTAAAGTGTGAGCAAACTTATTCTATAGTCTAGGGACGTGAGTAATCACCACATTCTCAAAATAAGGGATCATTATTTTGAGCTCTTGGTGGTACTTGATCAACCGTTCTTCCTTAACCTTCCCTTCTCCTTTTGCTTGGAAGACAACTAAAGCTGAGTCCCTTATAACTTCCAACTTTCTTGTCCTTAGTTCTAAGACTGCTTCCAATCTGGCTAAGCAAGCTTCATACTCAGCCTGATTGTTGGTAACCTCAAAACTCAACTAATAAGCCCAAGGAATATGGAAATCATCGGTAGTAATAAAATGTATCTCTATCCCCTACCCATATTGGTTCGAAGCTCCATCGAAGTACATGGTCCACAGATCCTCTTCGATTTTCAACACTTGTTCATCGAAAAACTCAAACTCGGGCTCTTCTTCTCCTTCAATAGGATGGTCGACCAAGAACTCTGCAACGGCTCTCCCTTTCACTAATTTTCTCGTGACATATTGCAAATCAAACTCAGCTAACATCAGCAACTATTGGGTTAACTTTCCTGTTATTGCTGGCTTCTCGAAGAGGTACTTGAGCGGGTCCATCCTTGAGCGGGTCCATCCTTGAGATCAGAATAACTCGGTACGCTAGCATATAATGGGGTAATTTCCTAGAAGCCCAAACTAGCACCCAGCAAGTCTTTTTCAAAGGCGTATACCAACGTTCGCATTCTGTCATCTTTTGCTTAGGTATTAGATAGCTCTTTCTGCCTTAGCTTCATGTTCTTGAGCAAGCATACACCCCGTCGCTGAATTAGTCACTGATAAATATAGTATCAAAGGATTACCAAGTTTTGGTGGCAACAGGACTTGAGGGTCTTGCAAGTACTATCGTATAGCATCGAAAGCGTCCTAGCACTGTTTATCCCATAAAAAATTAGTCCCTTTCTTCAAGAGTTGGAACATGGGTTCACAGGTCGTGATCAGTTTAGTTATAAATCGACTGATAAATTGAATTTTTCCTAGAAAGCTCCTTACGTTTTCCTGAGTTTCTGCTTGACAGGCTTAGCGCCGGGATAGAGAGGGATTTGGTGCTGTATGATATCAGGGTCAATTCCGGGCATATTTTCGTAGGACCATGCGAGAAAATCTTTAAATTCTTTTAATAAAAGTGTTAACTACTCACGTTCTTCCAAAGAAAGCACAGAACCATCTTGAACTATCTACAGATCCTTTTCGTTATTAAGATTTATTAAAATAGTTTCTTCCATTATGGATTTAGCTCACATTTCTTCTTCCTTTTCAATTAAAAGTTTTAATTCTTGGGGGATATCTCCCTCGAATTCATTAAAATTTTTAGAATTTATGCAAGATATTTGTGGCACAACAAAGTAAGTAAAATCCAAATTCATTTCATTCATTTCATTAATTTCAACAGGGGTTACAATTTCGGACTTAGAATAGAAAGGGACTCAGGATGCCAACAAGTGCATTCTTGGCATTCTTGGCAGACTTGTCATCATAGGAATCATTTACAGACTCGATCAAAACAGACTCAACAGAATTAGATTTCCACTCACTTTCCACATCATTCATACGAAAAGACTCAAAGGACTGACTCTTTTTCATTTTAGCAGCATCCATGATAAGTACAATGTAATCCATAGGCGCGTCGGCGTTATCATCATCACGTCCTCTTCTTCTTTGTTACCTATACGCACTCAGGCTATCTCTTCATCAAAGAAAGAACCCAAATCTCTCCCTTCGCAATGAACAACCCAGTCTGTTGGCACTTTTTCAATGAATCCCATCTGCCATATCTCTGCTTCGTCCTCACGGTCAGATAATTGGTGGTCAAAGAAGATTTCCAGCTCTAATAACTTTTGATTAGTCTTCTCCTCTATCCATGGTTCGAGAAATCCACAGTAAGGGAAATCATTCCCTTCCTTGATACAGTGTTCGTTCAATGTCGGCTTGTACTTTTCCATCTTTGGTTCTTCCAACTGTGGCTTGTACCCCAATACGTATCCATGGCGATTGTGGTGAATGGGAATTGGTTCTAAGACTCCTTGCAGGTGCTTGCCTAGTCCCATTCCTAGAAAATAGAATATTCCTCTCATCATGGCCACGACTTTCGGGTTCACATAGTTTTCTTCATTATTCATCAAAACTTGCATAGCCTTAGTCTCGTCAAAGTCGAACCTATTAAGGAGGAGATCCTCCTCCTCATGTTGAATCTCAAGGAGTGGGGGTATTGTCACTAAGCGAGGTTGGTAAGCCAGTTTCTCCTAGAATGGTGATAGTTACTCCTTCCTTGATCAGCTTCACATTTTGGTGTAGGGTTGACGGAACTACTCTAATCGACGGGTCGTGTAGCCATGGCCTTCCCAGCAACAGATTAAATGAGGCCAGCACATCGAGAGCATGGAACTCTACCTTGCTTTCGAGCATTCCCATTGTCACAGCGAAAGTTACTAAGCTCAACACATCTCTTCTCGTGTTATTGTATGCCCGTACTCCTTGTGTACTCGGCTTTAAGTCTTACATCTTCAACCCCAAACAATAAGCAATTTATAGTAGGCACACATTGAGGGCAGAACCGCTGTCAACCAAGATGACCGACACCCATTTCCCTAAACAATGGACGGTCAGGTGTAGCGGCTTGTTGTGTGATGGTCCCTCTCTCGAAAAGTCATTGTCACTGAAGGCGATAACATTAGACTAGTTCTCAGGTATAAGCATTCCCACCAATTGGTCGAGGGACACATCGATTGGGATGTCTATACTATTGAGAGCCTTCAGGACTGCCTGTCAGTGCTTGTGGGATGCCGCGAGTAGTCCCCAGATACTCACATTTGCCTGCGTCTTCTTGAGCTACTTCAAAACTATGTCTTTGTCTTCACTGTTCTGTTTCTCTGCTTGCTTTCTTGATTCCTCTATGCCCTTACTTGGCTGTCCCTCTTCCAGCTGTGCGAGCTTAAAATGCCTCCCGCTTCTTGTCAGGTGTTCAACTTGCTCCTCGGGTTCCCACAAACCCTCGAACTAGTCGATTACTTCTCGAATTTCAACCACCGTATATGCCTTTCCTTGAAAAGTCCAAAAATCATCTATGCTTGTCTTTCCTTAATTGTCTTCTTCACTAATTCCTCCGACTCCCCAAAGATCTTTCTCGATTCCCATCACATTTTGTGCAAACCAATGAGATTTTTCACTGATATCAGTTTCTAGCTCAAAGAGTTAGGGTAGTGATACTCCATCAAACGGGTCTTCATAATTGTATGGTGAGGAAGGGCCCTAAGGTTCCCACGAGCCTCCATGGTCATATAGTTCTTTGACAATCAGGTGCCATTCCGGTACATCCTCTCCTTTGTCATATTCTATATCTATGAACTCCTGCACTATTTCTTTCAATTCCTACATGTCATTCTCTTCTTGGTACTCCACTTTGAGAGAACATAAGGTCAGTCCCTCGAGTAGAGGTGTTCTCGATTTTGGCTCATGAAGAGGAACAATGTCTACGGAATGGTCAAACACAGAACTTGCAGTTCTCAACAAATTCACTTGGGGTGAATTCTCCTCTTTCTCTTTCTGCTCCTTCTTAGTCTCCTCACCGACTAGTGGATCTTCTTCCTCATACTCTCGCCGTCAACCTCTTTTTCCTTTGAGGATTCTCCTATTTTTTATACTATTTTCCCCATCTCTTCTATTCTAAAACTCGAGTTGGCTTCCCCATACCAAGCTGCCCCTTGATGACATGCCGCATCGTCGCTTGGAATAGTCGGGACATGACATTTGATGTCAATTCTAGGTTCCTCCAACTCATTCAACACCTTAAAACGGGCTAAATCCTCCCACAAACATCTGATTTCTTCATCCTTCTCCTCATCACCATTGATAGGGGAGAAACTTCTTCCTCATGAACGAAAAAGATCGGGGAGTTATCGAAACCATCATCTATCAGTTTAATCAATGACACATCTCAGTAAGACGAAAAATCTGCAACAGGCTTTGGTTCTGTCACGGGGATTATGAACTTCGTGGGATCAAAACCACTTGCCCCTCTTTCAACAACATTCACATTCTGCTTAACTGCGTGATTCGACAAGGGATTGGTGATTACATTCAGCTTTTGAGCGACAGTAGGCAGGGGAATCACCTTGTTATCTATCAGATCTTAGATTTCATGCCAAAGCCTCATACAATTGTAGGTTAAGTGATCATACCCCTTGTGGAAGGCACAGTACTAGGTTGGATTATATCGGGGTGGCAAAGGATTTGGTGGCAGGGTCAATTCCAAAGACTTGAGAAGGCCTTTCTCAATAAGACTACTAAGGACGGTGGAAAACGGGACTCTCAAAGGAGTGATTGTTCTTCTCGAAGTTCTTCGCTGACTAGATTGTTTGGGTTTTGGGTTTAGGGTGTTTACTTCGAAAAATTGATCATTGGAAATTTCGGTGAAGTTTTTATTGACTCGATTAGGGTCATTGGTGCATGGTTTCCTTACCCTTCGACTTTATCTCACACTTTCCATTGCCCCTAATTGAATGGAACGTTTAGCATGAACTCCCCCATCAAGCAACTGTTTAAATGTGATCGAAGGATTTCTTAGCATCTTAACGGCCTTAGTTCTCCCTTCGTTTGATTGTTTCTGGTATTGAGTCTGAATCCTAGCCTGGTTGTTCACAATTGTACTGATCCCATCTAATGTTCGCCGTAGGTCCATAATTGCCTTCATCATATCAGTCATGATCAATTTTGGGTCTGCTATCGGGACTACAGAATCTGACTGTTATACCCTTCTAAGCCTTTCTCTTGGAGATCGGGCCCAAGTACGTATAGTTTCTTCTCTGCACAAAGCTATTATCCCAGGACTCTAAATTGAAAGGATTCATGTAAACCTAAATACTCGTTAGCCAGGCCTAAACTCAAAACAACCCACTCTCGATGACGAATCGGGAGGACAAAAATTAGTTCTAATCTGGGTGCTAACTATACAAACAAAAGCATTCATAAAAGAAAATCACATAACCCTAAAAGATCTATTGATCCTAAAGTAAAGGGTTCTAAGAAACTATATGCTCATGAAAAGGCTGGTAGGTCTTCACTCAGTGTACCTTCTCAAATAGAGTCAAGAATATACCTTCCGATGCCATGAATGGTGCAAGACATGATCAAACGGTACGCAATAACTCATTTTGCCACATCTATGGAAGTATATGGCTAGAAAGCTTGCTGGCTTCCCCAACTTAGCCCCAAGACAATAAACTGACCAGGGTGTCGGGTAGGCGGAGCGAAGTTTTAAGAACCAAGCACATAAATATGCAAATACAAATGCGACTATCGATGAAAAGCTTACAACAAGAACCATTGATATTTGAAGTTAAGCCATTTTATGATTTTTTTTGAAAAACCAATCCCCAATGGAGTTGCCAGAAAAACTGCAAGTGTTTTAGTCTCGTGGGATGCACCGGATATCTATTATTTTTAGAAAATATTCTTTTCTTTTTAAAACAAAAAAATCCAAGATATCTGAGCATCCTTTTTGAAAAATGGAGTTGCCACTTGATTTTTGAGAAAAAACAAAAAGAAAGTTGTGGGTCTTTTAATAACATAACCAGAGAAAAAGAGGGTTCGAGGCTAAGGTACGAAAAGAGAAGGTGTTAGACCCTTTTCTCACCTAACTGTGAGGTTGGCCTCTACTTTGTCAATATTGGTTCTTGTTGTAAATATTTTAAAGGTAACATATACATAACGGGGGGTTAAAGAGAGTCTAAACAAAAGCAAGCAATGAAAAAAAATCCTAACTATGATTCTTAGGGTCATGCAACTTGGTTGTTATTTCTAGATATGCCACACGTATCGTTTGAGCAAAGTACAACGAAAAACATGCAAATAATCGATAAACGAACAAATAAAGGTCTAATGGTCATGTGAAAATTTTTTTGTCCCTAACATGCTATAAACAAGATGTACAAAATAACAGAAGAGACTTAAACATCATATTTAACCTACTGAACATGCACAAAACTCACGGCCATAGCAACAAATGTTGCGGCTGTGACAAAAATAGTCACAAAACAGGCGACCGTGACAAAAATAAGATTACCACAAAGAACAGACTAAACAAATCTCATGGGCATGACAAATAAAAGTCACGGCCATGGTTTTTTAAGGGTACAAAAAGGATATGCACATTACACAAGGCTTAAAATAGGCTCAAATGAATAAGATATGCATGACATAGACCATAACTTATTGGTATTAGGTTAGATCTACCATCCTCCATCCTCTATGTAAACAATAACTCTAAAATAGAATGTACAGGATATCAAAAATAAACAACAGAATGCTCAAAACACACTTTCATGTCACTAGCCCCACAATAACCTCACGGCCGTAGGAAAAGGATGTCGCGGCCGTAACAACCAAGAAGGCAAAAGTTGTGGCCGTTAGGCTGACATAACCTCAGAACATGCAATTAATGAAGGTGTACAGAATGGGGACCATGACCCATTTGGTCTAGGCCAGATCGACCATTCATTACCCAATAAGATGATAAACAGAGGTACAGAAAGGAGAAAATGATAGACAGAGCAATAAAAAGATATACAACCTTGAAATAAATGGATAATAGAGTGTTCTGACGTTTTTGGCCTTAAAATAATGTCACGGCCGTAACAACAAGATGTTGCGGCCGTCAATAACAAAGGCATAAATGCACTGGCTCTTATAAAAAGTGTATGACCGTGACTGTGGATTTAACAAAACATATTGTCATGATATTATAAGCTCACGATTGTCATGTTCCAGAACCTCAAAAAGCTTTTGATGTGTTCAGTGTGCTTGTGAGCATCGAAATAGAACGTAAATAAATATAAATATACGAAACAGAGGGCTATGAATATGTTACTAGTATTGAAAAATTTGGAAGAAATAAATGCTTAAATTGAAATGAATGATAAATAAGCAATAAGATAATGGAAACCTTATCCACGACACCCTTGGGGGAAGAAGATGAGGGTTTAAGAAGAGTCATGGTATCTTAAGGTTACCTCGTATGAATATCCACCTCGAATGGCCCCTTGGTGGTGAGAATATGATACCTCCAAGCGAATATGTGTCCAAGAACTCCTCTGAGTCAAGTAAAAACACGAACGAGGCTCAAAAAGTATAGGATAGATGGGAGAATATCGAATGGGGAAGTATTTCGTCAGAGTTTAGGCCTCCAAGTGTTTCTCTCTTTTTATTTCTGCTAAAAACATTACCTATTTATAGGCAAAGTGGGAACCCAGACAGCCTCTAGAATGCTACCACCTGTCCAAAATGGGGTAAAAAGTGACGACCGCTAACTTTTTGCCTTTGTACAACACTGGCCGCTACCTTTACAGCAATGAAAAGGATAACCGTGACTTTCAAAAGTTGCGGCTAGGTTTAGGGTTTCACTGAAAGTGACGGCTATGGAAAAGGAATTCGTAGCTTGCTTTAGGATTTTCAAAAAGGTAGCTGCCGTGATAGGAAGGCCACGGCCTGTTTTAAGGTTTTTAAAAAGATGGCGGCCGTGAGGATAAGAATGTCACGGCCTAAGGGTTTTTGGTGGTTTTCTTGGGTTTTGAACGGAATTCGTGATTTCGCTTACTTGGAAGTAATTTTGAGCATAACTCTTATTTTTTCGTCATTAGAGTACATTTAGGACGGGTGCCTAAGATTCGGCTTGGTCAAATTGAGATGTCTATAATTCGTGATTTTGCTTGCTTGGGAGTATCTTTGAGCATGATTCTCATACTTTCTGTTAGGATTGGTATATTGAAAATCATGTTTTTAGTATTTAATTTAATTTTAATAAAATTAGTTTCCTATTTTATGAGAATCTTTATGAGCAATCTATGTGTATCATTTCTTTGATATGCATGGATGTCTAATATTCTGTATAGTATTTAATCTGGTGTGTAGAGTACAACTTACACACAGAAGACTAGATTTTAAGTTTTTACAGAATATAAGTTTTATATTCACAGTTTAGATAGAAATTAACATGCCATCGGTATAACTGTGGCACAGAGTTTTAGTAAGCCTGTCTTGGTTACGGAGAACAGATAATAGCGTCGTCTATTGTTCCGACTCTCTGTGCCGGTACACTTTGTGTGTATTGAACGGGACATTTGGGGTAATTAATTTAGCACTGACTACTGACTATATAAACTAATTCACACCCAATGTTATTATGAATAGTGCTTATCCTCTTAATTCTGAAATAATTATTAATTTGCATATATTTAATATTCGTTGTTTTGATTCA